>OX459099.1:9793407-10027678 GCA_949775045.1 Metridium senile | reverse complement strand
ACTCAATCGATCGACCGAACGCCACTAGTGGTTTCGAGCCCGCGGTACTGAAGAAGGATGATACCCAGCGGTCAAGCGCTAAGGATAAATCGTCTGATATTGGTGACAACAGTGTGGCAAGTATGGATCCCTCACGACGTCGGTTTGAATCAAGCAACAACGAGAGAAATAACTCTTCGAATTATGACGACTCGAAAAAGGCGAACGACAGAAACAATAATTCGTCATTCAAATCGTACTCGCGGTACCATAAACAAAACGTTAGATCGAGACCCTCAAATAAGATAACGCTTGGACAAGATAAAGTGTTTGTGCCCCCTAACATCACCTTTGAAATGATTGAGAAACGGGAACAAGAGTTGGAAAGAGCGGCGGCGGCGTCCGCTTCTGATTCGGTCAGATCGTCAGAGCAGAGTTCAGCGAATAGAACTAAAACACCTGGCAAGAAAGATGGCTATCACGGTGATGATAGACGTCAATCACCAGAACAGACAAGACAAACACTCAGTAAACAAGAGACCAACAGGAATGAATCGAGTACTAAAAGCTCTGACGATGAAGAACTCAAGATCGTCGAAGAGCGCGTTGGTGCGCAGACTCGTACCACTAGGAATGATGATCCCAAAAGAACGTTATCTCCTTCGAAAATTTCTCGTTTGACGTCACCAAATGTTACGAGTGCACTGAATAACCCTCAATATTTGAGCCCATTTGGGGGGAACTTCACTAATCGTAGAACTCCAAGTGAAAACGAAATGATAGCACGTGAGAACGCGGAAAGAAGCCTTCAAGCAGCTTACCTATACGGAGGTAACCTTCCCTTCCAAGCCAACCCCCAGTTTATGGCGGCAGGGGGACGTGGGGATATGGCTGTCATGATGCCCACAATGGAAATGTTGTATGCCGGGGGAATGTATAAGCATCATATGATGGACCCTGCGGCTCAAGGCGGGGCTGTGATGCAGGACCCACTGACTGGGTCGTTAGTAGTCGTGCCTGAAGCACTTCTTAATCAGAGTATGTTAAACCCTTTAGCTGCGGCTGAGCCACAACTTATGCTCGATCCACGGTTCTGGGGAATGCAGGCATCCATGGAAGACCCCCGATGGCAACAGTTCCATCAACAGCAGAACAAGCATTTATATGAGCAGGTGGAGAAGTATAAACACGAGATGATGCTGGCACAGCAGCAGGGGAGATGGCAGGGGTACCCCGCCTTCTATCCATCTTATCAAAAGCACCTCGAGGAACTGAGAAAGGTAATAAAAGCTATTTTAGTTGAAACTAGACAAAACGGCTTCTGGGTGTTGACTTGTTCTACTAAGAGATTTAAGCGGTGATCAAACGGCTATGATGTTGATGATAGTTGAAGGCGTCTCTGTCAACTATCATCGACTATCATTCGCGCGGTCAAACGGCAAAAACTATCATGTGAAATTTGAACATGTTCAAACTCTATGATAGTCTATGATAGTCGATGATAGTGCATGATAGTTGGTGGTCAAACGCACATGTTAGTTGAAACTATCATCAAGAGTTAATTAATTATTCATCAAATATATCTTAACTAGCATTTGTATCTTCGTAGGAAGGAGAATTAGTGCGTGTTGAGCAAAGACCAAAATCACGAGAAGAGCCACCAAAACAACGACCAGATAAACCAGATGAACCGAAGGACAAACCACCGGTACAAACCAACGAGCGAGCTTCGTCATTTCATCATGAACCACGGCACGACGAACAGGACAAGTCAGACACATCTGGTCAGCGGATAAAACCAGATAAACCAGAATCGATTTGTCTTGTGAGTACTGATAAAGTTGAGCCAGTAGCTGCAAAAGATGTCACAAAGCCTGTGCAAATGAGTGAAGTATCAGAGAAGCGCTCAGACGTAAAGGAAAGGTCCAAACAGGTAGGCTTCTAGGAATTATAGCTGTTAGGTTATCGTTATGAAAAGTAAAAAAAAATATTAAAAAATATTCGTAAGATTAGGGTAAGATTATTTTAAGAAGAAAGCAAAAGAATAACCATGTATCTAATGTTTCTAATGTATCTAATGTCATTTTGGAATGAAGAGTAGTAAATTTCAACATTTCGGTTTCGATTTCATATAATTTAGTTATACCTGATAATGATTTCAGCATGAAACCGAAACATTGTAATTTACTACCTTTAATCTTCATTCTAAAATCGACAATAGATTAACAAGCGGTTACTAAATCAATTAAGGAAAAGGTTTTGCTGCATGTAAATTCTATGATGTTGGTTGGGGAAATTAATTTTTACCGATTTGCAATTGACTCAGTTTTGGAAATCTTGTGAAAATCATGAATTGGTTTGGGAGGCAAAACAAATACACCTGTTTAAATCCCTCATTAAACCCAGCTAGGGATGCCACTTCAAATAACCTTTTTTATCTAACACAACAGGAAGACCAAACTCGTCAGTTCCAGCAATACATGCTTCGCGATCCAGTCCCCTTTTCTCGAATTCCAGCCCCTCTCCCCAAACCTTTGTACTCGCCAACTGAAGCTCCTCCTCGGGACCACCCTCGAGATTCACGGGACATCCCGTTCAATCCATCGAAATTTGTTGAAGTAACACGTCCTGAGGTTTCGCCACAAGTTGTTTCCGCCGCGGCGACGTTAGCTACTATGGACATGGGTACCCGGTTTCCTTTCAATCAACAGAGCTTCAAGCAACCTGACGAACGACTCCGACGTGGTCCAGAACAAGTGGGCAGTGCAAACAGAAAAGTTCTTCAAAACGACCTTGGAGTTAAAGGCGACAATGGTATGATAAATAAATAATACTATTTGCGCAAGTTAGTGTCCACGATACAGAAATAAGATTTTTTATTACAATAGACGTTTCTCACGAAGCTGCTAACCATAGGCATATGCCCGTCAAGGATCGGTCTGACCCATTGAAAATAGTGCATGACTTTATTATATGGTGCTTATAATATGAGGATTGCTGGGCATTTGCATATGACTAGCTGCTTCATAAAATAAATCTATGGGCAATAATTTATATTTTTGTTTATAAATGTATATATATCACTCAGCATACAAACGTGAAAAGGTAAGCTAAACCAAAATTGAAACGTATTATAGTGGGTTAACCTCTTATGAGATTCTAGCTACACTTGTACCGGTCGAAATACTCCAAAAAGGTGTTTTAGTTCTTGCTTCCTTTTTGTTTTCTTTTCCGTTTGATGTAAAATAAAAACTAAATATACAAGGACCATCACAGTTTACCATCAGTTCTGTCATAATAAGAATTTTGACAATTACCAATTTGTTTTCCATAGTACCAACTTCTTTATACTCGACAACATCAGAGCGGAATTCACCGGACCGCAAAATGGAAGTTACCACCACTATTCCACGACGAACATCAGCTGAGCTTTCGCCACCGTTCCAAGTAAACAATCAACCAACACCAATGGAAAGGCACCCTAGAGAAGGGTTCGACATATTAAGTTTAATTCGTGACAAACCAAGAAAAAATACCAACTCGATTACCGGCATAAAGAACGACGGAAACAGTTATCGACACACCGTTGCATCAGAGCCATCGCGACTTCTCGTGGCCAAGGCTGAGAAGCTTGCTCAGGACGAAGAACTTGAGGTGATTAGAATAGACACTCCTTATGTACCCTCACAAAGGGAAAATCTTGCGGATCAAGCAATGCAGAATATGGATTTCATTTTGTCAATGTCGAAAGAGCTAGACGATACTGTTGAAAGTCCTTCATCGAAATCGGAAATTTTTTGGATCGAGTGTTCAGAAGGAGAAGAAGACTTTGAAGTACAAACGATAAATGAGTCGGTTCGTCCTATGAAAGTCGAAATTAATGGACACAATAAAGAAAACTCTATCATGTTATCGCTACAAAGTTCCAAGTCGGAAGAACAAAAGAAGATTATTCGAGAAAAGATTGAAAAGTTGCGGGAAATCGCCAAAAGACGTACACGAGAGGAAAGGTTTACAGCGTTGACTCGTCAAAAGGAACTAAAAAGGTATTTGTTGCTTTTTTGTGTCTTTTTCGTTTAAAAACTGTTACAGCGAGACGCGCAAAAGTATGACCGCCTTTAATATATTCGCATACTTCTATGCACGGACTTTATTTTGCGAAACGAGTTTTTACACGCCTTTTTCGGTAAAAGCAGACAACTTCACATCAAATGTGTCTGTTTAAAGTACAAACTCCCGTGCATAGAAGTATGCGAATACATTAAATGTGGTCATACTTTTGCGCGTCGCACTGCATGTAAAAAAGATTTCGTTTATCAGCTAATATTTTCTTTTTACAATGGTGATAACAATGTTGAAGATTATAGCGGTAATGATAGGAGTTAGAATTATGATGTCGTTGATATCACAAACACATTCACGATATATGACCATTACGATGTTGATCACGATGTTGATCAAACTAAATATGCACTATATATCATCAAATGATAATATCTGTCTAGCATAACAGTAGCAAGGTGCGCCGATTGTCTGATAAAATACTCTGTTATTGAAAACCTATAGATATAGTAAAACCCCGCGTATAAGAACCTGTCAGGCTGAAAGTTTCATTTTTTGAAAATGTGCAAAACCATTGACCTGTATGTAAATAAAATAGGAAGAAAGGTGTTGTAATGATGAAGTGAGTGATGCTAATAGAACCTAGATAGCCTGATTTCAAGTTAAGCACCATTTATATAAGAACTTGTTCAGGCCTGACTTGGAAAAATCTAGGTTCTTATACGCGGGGCCTTACTGTATTTGATTCTGTATCCCTGCAGCTGTTGTAAATAGTGTCACTGCCTCACTAAATGAAGTCTAACAGCATAACAGTAGCGAAATGCGCGGATTGTCTAATAAAATACTATGTTATTGAAAACCTATGTTATTGAAAACCTATCTTCCTTCTTTGTTTTGTAGCCCTGCAGCTGTTGTAAATAATGTCACTGCCTCACTAAATGAAGCCTTAGATACGAACGTTATGGAAAAAGATATTCGAATGAGATTAGCTGAACTACAGAAAAAATACCGAGAAAAGCACAGAGAACTTGCTAGACTGCAACCCAGAGGCAAACATGGGTAAGGACACAATTAATTCATACATTTCCGTTGGTGTTGAAACGTGTAACTGATCAAGAGAAATAGCAAATATGACCTAATTCCGTCCCCTCTCCTCCCCTTATTACTTGCAGACTAAAAAAAAGTAAAATAAAATACTAAAAATACTAAAATACTTACAATTTCTTAAACTCTTTTAAGATAACTTTTTTTTTGTAGAGCGTGGTTGATTTATATTTTAACAATATAAAGCATGCATTTCAGCATTAATGTCTTCTAATATCCGTAGTGGAACTTTGGACCGTTTAATTATATACTTTCACACTTCCAATGTATTCAATACATACAACATACAACATACATTAATGTGATTTTTTTTCTGAAAGAGAAAACTCTTGCGAAAAGAGAGAGCAACACATTTGTTCAGTTGTACTTTTCTTTGAGCATTTCTGTAATAAATGAAGTCATGTAACCTAGCTTAAGTTAGGAAATACTATAACGTTACGAAATACGTTATGAAACTTTACGTAATGAAATACTTCTGAATGTCATGTAAACTTACGTTAATGAAATACTCAATTGGTACGAAAGTTCTGTTTCCATCTCCTGTCGCAAGTATGTACTCTTTATTAGTTGAAAATTGTATCATTGTTACAAATAAATAAACAAACAAACTAACTAACGTTGCGAAATGCGTTATGAAACGTTACGTAATGAAATACTACTGAATGTCAAGTAACCTTACGTTAATGAAATACTAACGTTGCGAAATACGTTATGAAATCTTGCGTAATGAAATACTAAATCGTTATATGCTGACATCTGTTCTGTATTTCTAATAATAGTAACGAAGACCACGCGGGTGGTAAAAGTACACCAATTAAGCGAGGACCTGGTCGGCCTAGGAAAAGAAAATACTTCGGTGCCAGCTCGAAAAGTGGTAAAACAACCCCCACTCTGCTGTTTAATGATAACACAATGGACAGTACTACCTTCAAAAGTGGCGCAAGCTCTCCATCCTGTCCCCAGTCCCCTGGCTTGAAGTCAGTAACGAGCGAAGACTTGCCGGTATTCAAGGAAACTGTGGATCTGGCGCCAGTGGTGAAGAAGAAAAAGAAGAAGAAAAATGTGAAGAAGGAGGAAAGCCAACCACCGTCATCTTCTCCTACTTCAGTTAGTCCAACCACTGAGGTGAGCACAAGCATATCATTGTCATGCAGCTTAATTCAACATAACTAAAGAATATATTGATTTGAAAGTATTTCTATAGGTAAATTCATTGGAGGACGAGGAAATTCAACGCGGAATTCCCGAGTCCAAAAATGAATTTTCCTTGAATCTCATTTCTTCAATTTAAGCTTCAAAAACCAGACGCGCGTGTTCCGCCGTTCCCGCCATGCGATTCAGAAACCGGATGAGAGGGTATTCCACGCTAAATACCCTTGCATCCGGTTTTGTTCACAGCCAATCAGCGCGCTTTAAAATAATGAAGTATGAGATTCTATAATAAATACCGCCCTAGCTTTCCAAAGTCTTTTTTGTCACAGTCGAGCGCCCAAAAACTATTCCGGATATTAACTTTTCCCTCAAGCACAAAATAAAAAAATAATTACAATGAATTTGATCGTGGGTGCTTCCACCTATTTCATAAATGGATTTGAAATGGATAAATACCTGTTTAAACATGCTTAAGTCTAGTCAACACGTCATCAAATATCTTTGAATCGCCAAACAAAAGAACTTATTGTAAACATATCCTACTTTTCGTTCAGCCCAAAAGCCCATTAAATGCAATTTAATTGTTGGTGAAATTATTTATGATCCCTTAGACCAAACCTCGTGTGAAGACACAAAGAAGACCTTCATCAAGTTCATCCAAGTCCAAGGCCCCCTGCACGGTCCCCATAGAAACGTCAAATATGGATCAACTGATCAGTGCCATGTCTCCTAGTAAGTATCATACTCATTTTTATTTAGAAGTTTGGATTCCACTAAACTAAGATCAACTTATAATTAAACCATTTTAGTTTAAATACACAAGTGATTATTGCAACTCGCTCGCGGTGATTTGTCGAGAAGCTCACACTATTTTTCGATAATCACCTACACCGTTTCGCTCGATTTTAGAAATAAGAAATGAACAGTTTTTCTTAAAAAAAGGCTGGTTATTTTTTTACTTCTTGAATTAATCACTTTTGAATTCATACTAAAACTATCCACCGCAGGCTCGGTTATTAATAATCGGCGAATTATTCTTAAGTATTGTACGTATTCCTGAGTGGCAACAATATAAAACAGTCCAATACATCCTCCACATTTCTCTAGATTCCATTTTCAGGTCGAAACAACCCTGCTAAGGGATTACCACCTCACTGTGTTTACCTTATCATTCCCCATCTTACTAAATACGTTATTAAATTATTCTTAGTGTTTGATGACAATTCCAATCTGGAACCAGCGACCATCCAACCGAGCCCTATAACTACTATAACAGCTCCAATTAAACCAAAAGCAACAAAGAAACCCAAGAAAGTGAAGAAAGAAAAGCCCCCAAGCACCGGTGAAAGTATTGACGCTAAAGGAAGTGTCTCGTCGGAACTATCCTCCCCCAAAGATGCAAGTCCCACGACTAGCAAAGTCAAGAAATCTAAAAGTCCAAAAAAATCCAAAAAGAAATCCAAGACTCCGCCGACTCCTAAAGTAAAGTCTGAGTTTACCTTTCCAGAAACTGTTAACAATGGCGAACAACAGGAGAGCTCAGCAAAAAAGAAAGAACCAGTGAAGAAAGAAGAGAAAGAAAAGAAACCAGAACAAGATAGAGATTTAGTTGAAAATGATGATGTATTCACCAGTGTAAACGGCTGTGATGCTTTGGACATGCTCGCTGATTTTGCAAGTTCTGCTAGTTTTGAGAAGGAAAAGCAGCCAGAGAAGGAATCTCCTTCAGAAGGACCTACTGGAAAAGGAATAAAGCGTGGTAGGCCGAAGAAACCGTATTCCCCTACACCTGAATCAGGTAAAACATTGATCTAGCTAGTTGCTGAATGCATTACTGACTGAATGGATAAATATAAACTGAATGACCGATTTGTTACTCGGGCTTCCGTGTATGGAAAATCCCGAGTCTAAACATGCAAACGGTTTTTTTTCTTCTTCTTCGTCGTCGTCGTCTTGGTCCTCAAATTGAAGGTTCTCATTTGATGCCCGAGTGATCGCCCAGATGGCGTCTAGTTTATTTATTCATTGTTTCTCAACTCATTCATCTGCTTATTGATGTCCCTGTTATACTTTAGATTCCAATCCACCAAAAAAGAAGAAAAAGAAGAAAAAGCTGCCCACGCCGGTAACTCATTTGTAATTTCTGCTTTTTTATTATATTATTGAAAGTTATTCTAAGTTCCATGTTTTATCACAATTAGGGATTCAAATCACCCAAGAAATCCAGCACATCATCCGAAGAAAAGGAAAATATTATTACACCTCCTCCTCCCCCTCCGCCTCTTCCACCTCCTCCTGAACCTCAACCAATGGAACAGCTTCCTTCGTTACCTCCTTCACCTCCTGTGGAACCAACAGAAGTCAAAGAAGAGCCAAAACCGGAACCTTTGGAAGAAGAAATCGTCAAAGTTGTTCCCCTAAAGGAAGTTGTCACTGAACCGGTAGTTGAAAAACAAGAGGAAGAAGAAGAAGTAATGGCCCCTATTGTGGAACCTGAACGAGAAGTCACTCCCCCTCCTGAGCCAATCAAGGAAAAGCGAAGAAAGTCAAGAACAAGCTTAGCTAAAGAACTTGACGAAACAAAGCAGATCTTTGCCATGTTTGGTGATGTTTGGCAGCCGAGACGAAGCGAAAGGATATTTATTAATAGCAGCGTGACACCTCAGAGCAGTGCTGACTTGAGTCCTTTGTCAAGTCCAACTGCAAAGACTGGTGAATTTGGTTGGCCCAAAAAGGTTAAGAAAGTTAGCAAGGGAAAGAAGGTACGACATCAAACGTTATCATCATAATGTCATATGGTCATCGTAGCAATCATAATTACTGTAATCATCATTACGATCATATACTATCATCATAAAATATGTTCCGATGAATTCACTTCGTCCATAATCAACATCACGCACCATGAGCATTAGCCACATCAGTGGTCATTAGCCACATCAGTGTTATTTATGTCATCACCACCACCTCCTCCACCTCATCATCCACCAGCACCACTATCATCCTGTTTTTCATCATCTTGTTCATCTTCATCATCTTCATCACCATCATCATCATCATCATCATCATCATCATCATCATCATCATCATCATCATCATCATCATCATCATCATCATCATCATCATCATCATCATCATCATCATCATCAACATCAACATCATCATCGTCATCATCCTTATAATTCTCCAAATCATAAATCATCCTTTCATTAAACCTAAATAACTACGGCTGTCCCTGGTTATGATAATAGAGAATAAATATAATTAGGTGTTGAAAAGGTTTTGCCTTGTATTGAAACAGCCATCCAAGTCAGATGATGTCAGTGATACCGAACCAACAGAAGAAGAATCTCCAGTCAACTCAAATAAGGCTGTTCTAAAAATAAAGAAAAAGAAAAGTCCTGTGAAGGGTAAAAAAAGACGATCGTCATCCACGACAGATCCTGATTTTGTTCTCAAAACACCAAAACGAAAAGCTGCTAAACGAGACGTAAGGCTTTATATGTTGCTTTCAATTATGACAGTGAACTTGTCCTACATGGGTTTTGTAGATACTAAACGAAACGCAAGGCTTATGTTGCTTTACATTATGACAAGTGAACTTGTCCTACATGGGTTTTGTAGATACTAAACGAGACGTAAGGCTTATGCTGCTTTATATTATGACAAGTGAACTTGTCCTACATCGGTTTTTGTAGATACTAAACGAGTCGTAAGGCTTATGTTGCTTTATATAATGACAGTGATCGTGTCCTACATCGGTTTTGTAGATACTAAACGAAACGCAAGGCTTATGTTGCTTTATATTTTGACAAGTGAACGTGTCCTACATCGGTTTTATAGATACTAAACGAGACGTAAGGCTTATGTTGCTTTATATTATGACAGTGAACGTGTCCTACATCGGTTTTGTAGATACTACACGAGACGTAAGGCTTATGTTGCTTTATATTATGACAGTGAACTTGTCCTACATCGATTTTGTGGATACTAAACGAGACGTAAGGCTTATTTTGCTTTATATTATGACAGTCAACGTGTCCTACATCGGTTTTGTAGATGTTTACGTCAGTTTTTACATGAGCCTCTGACTGGGATGTAAGCGCGACCTTATCCCACGTTATGACTTTATAAATTTGATTGATTGATTGATTGATTGATTGATTGATTGATTGATTGATTAATTGAGGATACTGTAGTTGAACCAGGATTCATGTTGCGCTTCCTTATTTGTGTTTCTGACTCAAATTGGTCACTTTAATCACCTTATTTCGGCCTATTTGTCATTACAGACCTGCCTTGGTGTGTTGTATTGTTTTCGGTGGCTTAAATTGGTTTTATTCATGTCCATTTACTTAGTTGATTGGTGAAGCAGTTTGCTTCTTTATAGTTGCTTCTTTGCGCTTCCTTCGAGTGTTTGTAAACTGTGTTGCTTAAATAATTATACTTTGCTAATTTCTATGGTCGATCGTATATTATTCTTTTGTTGATTGTCGGGTAAGGTAATTCTAGTTCTAATTCATCATATCTTACTTTCTAACTTGCTTGCACATTGGTTTATTTAAAAATCACAATAACATTAGATTTCTTTTTACATTGTACAGCGAAGTTATAACGAAGACGCTGATGAAGATGATGATGAGGACATGCTAGAGGAAGGTGACGAGAATCAAGAAGACGACATTGAAGATGCCGAGAGCCTTGATGATGTTGACGAAGAAATGACCGAACCTACAGGATACGCTGCTTCCAAACAAGAGTCACATGACCCTAAACCCGATCAAATCGAAGAGCGCACTGAAAATCAGACTTCTGCTGGTGAGCAAAAAGAGAAAGTTAAGAATACTGGTGAAGATTCTTCGTCAGATACTGAGGAGGAATGCAGTAAGAAAGACGAGAAGCCGATAGTTGAAGATGAAACTTCAGAAACAAACCCTGCGAGCGGTAAACAACTTAATAAAGGTGATACAAATGAGGAGGAAACAAAAGAGGAGAAGGATGAGAAGAAAAAGGAACGTATCTCAACGGTAACTACCAATCCTTTTTATTTTATCTTTTGTTAAGATGCAGAAAAAATACTAGTAGCGTGGTTCGAGGTTCTCTAAACCTTTTTGTTTGCCTTTCTTAATAAGGTGACTTTGGCCGAATGTACTTCATCTGATGAGACTACAGTAGCAGAGAGAAATGACTTGCCACCAGGTAAATAGTGACATTACTATTATAAATATTATCATCAACAACAACAACAACAACAACAACAACAACAACAGCAAAACCTCATTACAGCACATCGTTATCATTAACATCACCGACGCCATCAACATCATCGTTAAAGCCGGCACCATTGTTATCAACATCTTCATCATCTCGAACAGTATCAACACGGCTTAAATTTTGGAAATAATTGCAATTTGTAACTTACTTTCTCTGTTTTAAGAACCCGTCATCATGTTTACTAACGATGAACTAAAATACAACACCAAGATGCTGCTACCAGTCGACAGGGTTTTCTTTCGTGGTCGTATCACATTCTACCAAGAGCCTGATTTGTAAGCAAAAACATCATTTGCATAACAGTGCCGGCGACTACTGAAACCGGGGCCACCAAAACATAGTTATTCAATTACGATCGACAATATGAACAAAAGAATCCCTACAAATGTTTGATTGTTTTGCTTAAAATGCTAATAATTTTTATTATATGTGAATGGAATAGATCAAGATCGAATAGGAAACATCTTACCCTGTGAGAACCCTCTGCGAGTTTTTTGTTTGATCTCAAAAAATATCTATTTTGAAATTTGTTTGGGGGGCCCCGGTTTCAGTAGTCGCACTGTAAAATATATTCCAATTGTATAACTATATATGAAGTATATATATCATGGTATTATATTTAACCGTGTTTTAAATTCTTTCTAAGATATGGCATTGTTCTTCCTGGCGAAAGAGGACGAAGACCACATTTGAGATCAACAGAACAGCTACTTTCTCAAGCAGTAAGTATTGGTTTCTCACATCCATTACCAACAGTCTATGCAAGCCATGTTAGCGCACTTTACCAAAATCAAATTCAAAAATTTCGAATTCTGCATAAAACTGGTAGTAAGTGATTAAGGGAGAACTGTCTGTCTTAACCACTCACCAACAACAACAAAAACATCACCATCAACAAGACCACCACCATTATCAACAACAACAGCAACACCACCATTAACAACATCACCAACACCAACATCACCGTCAACACCAGCCCCACCAGTACCAACACCACCATTACAACAGCAAGGACAACACCACCACCATTAACAGCAACAACGACAACAACACTGCTATCACCACCAGCACCAACACAACTATGAAAATAAATAGTGGAAAAATTACAATTACTGAAAGTGGATTTATGTCAAAAGGAGAAACCAGAAACATGAACTAAATTCGAAGAAACAATTCCATCATATATCTATATCTTTTACTTGCATCGATCAGAAGTTCCTTTATCTTGTTATAATATGAATTCTGTGTCTGTTTTCTTCCAAGGTCAAAGATGTTGTCCCTCCTGCTGTTGAATACCTTCCTGTTGGTACTCGTGTGTGTGCGCACTGGAGTCCACAGTATCGATGCTTCTACCCTGGGAGTGTCATTGAAAGTACGTAGAACAATAATATTAAGCAAACAAGAAACTTATGATCAGTAAAGTTGGATTGTGTAAAATTTCTCAATTTTGAGAAACACATGGAAAGAAAAGTATATAATATTTCTTTTCATTAAAATAAAAAGGCTGTTATATAAAGAAAAAACCCGAAAAAAAATTAATTTTACAAATTAAGTTTATAAATTAAATGTTTTCTTTGTCTTAACTTGCGTAAAAAAAGAAACGCGTACGCCTGTTTATGTTAAAGCAATCAACGTCAAAACGTTTTATCAAGGTGGTTTTAGAGAGAGGTCTTTGGATCAATGTCAAACTCAGTATACAAATGTCCATATAAAGCGGTTTTGATAAACGAGCGGATATTCTGACCTTAATATTGGTATTTTGGTTCCAGCTCCTACAGATGAAAAGTCCGAAGTTGGGAAACTATGGGTTGAGTTCGATGATGGTGACAGTGGTATTTTCCCTTTGTCCGACCTTAGGAAGATCATAACAGAAGGCCCTGTTCATGTTGAAGGTAACTGAAGAGATCTTGTATTATACATAAACCTATACTATATGGCAACAAATCGTTGAGGAATTCCTTAGAAGATCCATTTCAATGAAAATTTGGTTTTTATCTTGGTATTATTCTCTGTAGGTGCAAGTAGTTGCCGATAAACCTTAAAATGAATGAATGTGCAATGAGAAATGATGTCATGGTTATGTCGAACCCAGTCTGCGGCAGGGATTATTTCCTGACAAATATATACTGTACTATTAGAAATGGTGTCATGGTTATGTCGAACCCAGTCTGCGGCAGAGATTTTTTTTTCGTAAAAAAAATATACTATACTAATGTGACACTACACCTTTAAAATGTTAATATTTATCTATTATTCTCACCAGATGTCGAATCAGATGTCGTTCTACCAGAGAGACGTCCTCATGTTTTATCATCACGAGGACAATCACCATCGCGTAGACGGTCGAAGGAACAAGAAACTACCCAGAAGAAACCAGATGGTGACACATCAGGCTGGGACAGCACAGAAGATGCACCGATACGAAGAACACGTGGCCGTGGAAAACGTCGTACTAAGAGAGATCGCAGGCTCAGCGAAGAGGCTACAGACTCTGATGCGCCTCGAAGAAGCCAAGATACTGACGATGAAGATACAGCTGAACAGGGCGAACAGGACAAAAAAGATGACAATGATGACGATTCGAAGTCTCCGCAGTCAAAGAAAAGTAACCGGCGAAGTACAATAAGCAGAGAAGATTTAAAGAACCAAGAAGAAGAAAATGCCGTCGAAGATAACAAAAAGTTGACAAAAGACGGTAAAGAAACCAAGGCAAAGCTATCCAAGAATCAGGATGATGATACAGATGAGGAAGAGGCTGCTCAGGAGCCTGGTACTCTAAAACCTAGAGCGAGGTCTTCTCGGCTGTCTGACCTTGACCTTAGAAAGAAGTCACTGACGTTGAATATAAATACTTTACCGCGGTCAAGAGTAGCTGGCAGCGAAAGCCCTTCACAAGATTCGACATCTCAAGATGATGATAGTGGCTCGTGTAGCGAGGTTTTCGATGACAGCCCCTTGGCAGAAAGCAAAAAGTTCCAGGTAAAGTACATCAACATTCCTGTACGTAATAATAATTATAATTTACATTTATATGAGAGCGTATCCAAATAAATGCTCTATGCGCTATAACATAAAAAATAACAAAAAAACTTAGAAACTATAAAAATAAACAACTATCAATCAAAATAGTTTTTAAACAAGTAAGTCTTGAGTTGAGACTTGAATTTGGAGATAAATGAGGAGGATTTTAAAGACAAAGGTAGAGAGTTCCAGAGTTCAGGATTTGTCGAATTCTTAGGCAATTGTATATCCGAGGTATCTTAAATTTTGTATTCATTCATGAAAGACATTATGAAATATTCCCTTACATGGATGAAGATTTGTTTATATTTTAACACGTTTTTCTACAATAAGTAAGACTAAGTGTCTGAAAAAGAAACTCAATGTTCTTGACGAGAATTGACTTTTAATTAAGAGCATCTCTTTTGTTTGTTAACTGAAAATTAAGGTGTTTATATCGATTGAAAAGCTATGAACACACTTTCAAACTTTGTTTCTTCTGAGTAAAAGAAAGCTTGCCCATAATCTTTCCCAATGAACCTTCGATCCATAAGATACTTATCGTTGTTTTTTGCTTGTTAGCCTCGGCTTGGAAAGAGAAGACGATCAGCGCTTGACAAAAACAGGCAGGAAAAACCTGGTAAGAGAAAAATTACCCAAAACAGGGGACTGGTTATGAACCCGGCAAAAACTTTAAAGGGGCTGAAAAGAAGCAAACATGGATGTTGAATACGGTTATGACCATGCACAAACTTTTGTTTTACATTCATTTATTATGCTTGACTGACCTGACCAAATTGGATTCATTGGCTGTTTGTCTTATATATGAATTATTTTGAATTATTTGAATTATTTTGTTCTGTGCACGGTCACGGTTGTAAAGAGCGAAAAAAAAAGATAGAACAATGAGCTTCGTAACCATCTTATTAAATAAACTTTGCCCAAAAACAAAAAAAATGTTTTATATATTAATCGTCTTTTGTTGTTTCTTCACAGGGGATCTCTGGACCTGGTCAGGGAAAAATCATCAAAATAAACGGAAAGGGAAAGGTCGTAAGGTCTTCTACAAGACTATAATTCGAGGAGATGAAAACATTTCTGTAAGTGTACTAGTAGTACATATACCAGTTCTTTGAGGAAATATTTATATTGCTCCTCTGGAACCCCGATGGAATTATAGGCCTTTGCTGCTGACTAATAAGCAATGCTGTCCTCTTTGTAAGGAAACGAGCAAAATAGTTTCGTATTCGAAACCGGATAGAAAAGTTGTGTCCAAATAGCATCGTGTTAAAGCATAATAGAGTATTCCCATCCATCAAAGGCTTGTCGACCAATAACAGTAGTTATTCAAACTGATCGACGTGTTTTGATTCGGTTAAAGAGTTGACCTACTGAAGTGCTATGACTAAATATATTGCATGAGCATGGATTAACTTTTTAAATGCATCGTGTTCTAAAAGGTTTTTAATTTAATATAATCCCTTTATAACCGCTTGCTTAATTGTAATGCACTATTTAGTTTTAGTGCCTCTCACGCAATTAACATCAAGTGCCTTTGTCACGCATTGCATCAGGGTACATAACTTTAATGCATTGTATGCTCTCGTAGTGGTAGTGTCTTGTCATGCAACTCGCATCCACATCCATGCGTGACAGGGCGCGTAACGTAATTCCACTTCCTTATATTTAATATATGTCTCTCTGTCACTCAATTCATATTCACATCTCAATGCACTACGCCCTAACCAAGGGACTCCTCACATATTGACCTCACCACATTAATAATTCCTTGCATTAACACATGATCATAACACATATTGAATACTAATCGACCTCTTATAGGTTGGCGATTGTGCCGTATTCACCTCTAACCCTTCCAAGTCGAATAACCTACCGTACGTGGGCAAGATAGAGAGCATGTGGGAGGGGTGTAGTGGTAACATGGTTGTACGGGTCAAGTGGTTTTATCACCCCGAAGAAACCAAGGCAGGACGAAGGGCATCTGACTCCAAGGTAGTCATATAGTGTCAGTCGTCGTTCGTGTCGGTGCTTGTGTTGCAAAGTCTAGTCGTATTCCGAGTTAGACATATATAGTTGTTTTCAATTGTGAATTGAAATTTTTAGTAGCTGTTTTTTGTCCAATATATGAAAATATTTAGTGTCGCAAAACGGTGTCGTACTTAAAGAGCATATATTCTTCAAAAAAATATCCAAATGATGACACTTTCTCTCCCGATGAAAATGTTCAAACCTTTTTTTGAATATTGTACCTAGTAAGATGGATGTTTTTTCGAGGATTTTCTGTGCCCATTATGTTACCACTCATAATCGCATGTTATAGTTACAATGCATGTTATTATCTGCCTGTCCCTGTGTCTGTCTGTCTGCCTGTCTGCTACAATACCAATCTGCATGTTAATTAATGTACACTGTCGTTCTCCACTGTCTGGGTCTCACTCACCATCTACACATCTATCTGTCATTGGCATGATGACATATTTGCATGTCTGTCCGTCTGTTTATCCGTGTGTCTGTCTGTCTGTTGTCCGTTTGTTCGTCAGCATCGTGGCGTGCACTCCATTAATAGTAACAACCGTAACATCTTCTATAATTATTTCTTTCGTTGAACCTCTACGTTCTCGTACTTATAAGCTTGTTGTTCAATCTTTATTGACTGCACATTAACTACAAAATCGTACGTATATATATCACCACATTTCCAAATTTGGAAGACTTATTCCAAATAATGAGTTTGTCCTCAAATTTGTATTTATAAGTTTATAATAAAATGACGTCAGGTGGTCAAAACATCAGACACCAACACTTATAGTGTTTTTCAATAACCAAACATCTGGAAGATCACACCTCATAAAACATTGAGTTTATAGCTATGTAGCATTTTAAATTTATTGATATTTTAGGTGATAAAATGCCGATCATTTATTTTGAGTAATGTAAACGTTTACCTGATTATTTCTCGTAAATTTAAAATACTCGTCCAAAGTTTGGACTATTTTATTCATTTGTACATAATATGAATTTTGCTAGAAAGTGATATCGTTTAACATGATATTTTTCTGTTTTCTTTCAGCGTTCATTATACCGATCGACTCACGTTGATGAAAACGACGTCCAGACCATTTCCCACAAATGTGAAGTAGTTTCTCCCGACGAGTATAAGAAACGAACGCAGGATACCATAGGGACGAGAAGCACAACCACTGACCGATCTGATCGCTTGTTCACTTGTGTTGGAACGTATGATCCGAGTACAGAGAAAATAGACCACTAGTTATACTTTAAATTTCTTTAGTGTTATTGTCGATTTCGTTAATCTTTAAAAACAAAGTTATATATTATCATTGGAATATTAATAATTTTGAAATTCGAATTCAAAAGTGTGTTTTTTTCAGAAAGCGGAACTCTTAGACATTTTGCCGCTTTCTAAAGACCCCAAAAGTCATGTTAGAGTATATTTGAGTGTGACAATATTATAGTTCAGCGGTGTCATTTAAACGCATGCGTACTTGTCAATAATGTTAATGTTTTTAAACCAAAAGGAATTCAATGTATTCATAAGCGTGTAATCGCATATAGCAACACATTTACTGTATTTTTAAACTCATCCACCAACACATACACAGCGTGTTTCAAAAACAGAACTGCTAGAAAAGTGTAATAACTCGAGTTATTTTTATAAGTATTGTTTATATTATATATATAAATATCTAAAGAAGACATGTATATCAAGGAAAAAAAAAACGTTTTATATATAGTGTATATATGGAGTATATTAAAAGACATATATATGGCTTGAATGTACGAAAGACTGTTAACATACGCATTGACCTGTTCGTGATATTATAAGAGATGTAAAAACAAGTTAGTTTTAGAACCCGAAATAAATATTCTAATTTTGCAATCAAAACATGTGTGATGTTCTGGTAATATGTAATATTGAAGCCTGTAAATGATGTCGGCAATACAGTGGAACCCCGTTAATCCGGCCATCAAAGGGACAGCCCAAAGTGGCCGTATTAAGCGGGAAATTTTATAGAAAATGTATGGGCATGCATTTCGTCAAGACTTAAAAAATTGGCCGCAATAACGGGGTGGCCGTATTAAGCGGGTGGCCATAAGGCGGGGTTCCACTGTATGAACATATTAATTTGTGATGTTTATGTATGGTTGGTATATTTGTTTCATCACTACTACTGAAACTACCATAGCAACAACGTCTTATGCTCATATTACCCAAACACTTAAATATACCGACATCCTTTGCAAGTTTCAGTGTCAACGTGTGGACGGTAGTTTTGATTGCGACAACGATTTTTGAAATGGGTTTAGACTCAGTTCTCAGTTCGTCGTTGTGCGGCTCAACCATCGGTTACGTATTACGTAGGTGAATTCAGTCGAAACCTGTGATATTTTATGTTCTCTATATACATTGCTTGCGTTAATACTGATCATAAGCGCAAAATAAGCTTTAAGTGAATCCCTCTCACTCGTGCATAAGTAAAAGGCCTACAAGATAGTACTAGTGGAGCAGAGGATGACGGGTAGCCTATATATAGCCACCAGAACGCAGGGTTTACATGGCCACCCGCACACATGTCAATGCGTTATCGAGGACCCTTTTGACTTTTTGAGTGCATCTAAAACAAAACAAAAAATACGCAGTCTACGACCGCAAAAATCAGCAAAAATATTGCAATACAGCAGTACAGTACATGTACATTGCCATTATCAGAAATGTGCCATCAAACTGATTATTAAAAGTTCAAATTTCCCTATAAGAAAAGATCAAAGTTTTCAGCTGGGAAAAGACAAAATATCAAAATAACGTACCTGTTAAATAGTCTGCGTGGCGGCTCTTGGGGATTGGGGAAGAGAGGGAGAGGGGAGGGGTGGAGAAATACTTCAGAAATGCGTGGAAAAATGTGCCTGGTTCTGGACGTAAAAAACGACAAAATCATCGCTATATTACTCACCAAGAAGTTGTCGATGACTATTAAGCCTAGTTTTCACTAGCGACGCAAGCAGAAGCGCAAACACAAGCGCAAGCGCAAGAGACCTTATTTCGTCGTGAAAACCGTTTGACGCAGTGATAACGCAAGCGCAAGATATCAAAAAATTTCCTTTTTTCTTGCGTTTGCGCTTGTGCTTGCGCGTGGCACTAGTGAATAGTTTGTTTGCGCTTGCACTTATTCACGTCTCGTTTTCACATGCTTGCGCTTGCGCTTGCGTTTGCGCTTGCGTTGCATCGCTAGTGAAAACCAGGCTTTAGTGAACTAGAACGCACATGGGACTTATCCCAAAGCTACGTGACAATCGATAACAAGTCGGAGCCGAATTGTAGGATCGTAAAATAATCAACAAAAAAAAACAAAATACAACCAAATTATTACAAATAAACACTCAAAACAACATATAAACTACTTTAACAATGTTTGTATCTCCTATTAAGATTAAAACACGCCTTTTAAGATTCAAAACAAATTTTCACCAAATCCGAATCAGCTCCGATTTACTCCCGAAACTAGCCGAAAATCACTCAGACCGAGCATAGCAGCTCGCCATCTAAAATAGTTAACAATTCTTTGTTTCAATTGTTATCAATTGGTTGCATCAAACTATACAAAGGGGTGTTCTCATTCCTCAATCTATCTCTATGCGTCTCACAGTACTGGCAAATATCAATCTTCATTAAGTGAGTTTCCAGTTATTGATTTAGAAAATAATAAAAATGAATATCACTGACGGACCAAAATCATTGAAACCGACAAATAAATGATCCCCCAAATCACCGCAAATATGGTTGCCAAGTTACAGCACGAAGAACATGAATACACTTGTATTTTGCGACAAAAGCTTTTCGAAGGATCCCCTCCCTCAGTACAAAGTGCTCCTCTTTTTTGAACTTCTTTAACTATTTTTTTTTTCTTTAATTTGTAATCATCTAGAATGACGACGTGCTAGTCCAAAAATATCAAAGTGATTGTTAACAACAAATAATGTGACAGTTTAAAGATTATTATTAGACTATCACATTAGTAAAATCAAACAGACCCATATTAGATATTTGTTAGTAAATTGAAAAGCTTCTGGTTGTTTGATAATGCGTATGATTATATAATACTGATTTAAAAATGACACTGATTGGGGCACACAAGATAGATTCGATATTTGTCCATAAATTGAAACCTTTTTGTTTTTTGAACTTTTCATAATGGTTGTTCTGATCAATACTGATAGCGGGTACATTATACTTATTAGTTTGACTGGTATATTTCTGCCACCAAAGGCATACATACATATATATATATATATAACTATTCTCTTAGAAAACATATAGAAACATGCCACAAACTAGTAATGAGCAACCGTTAATAACTCCCTAAAATTCAGTAATATTTCTCTCAAAAGAAGTTCTGTGTTGCCATAGCTGATTGCTAACTTACTGACTTGCTTGCAGCACAGCTGCTTGAAGGAATAAAATGAAATGAACAAAACATTTTTAAACATCTGAATAATGTATTTAGCCAGTGGCTAATTTGGGAGACTCAGATTCACTACCTCTACGTTAAGCACGCAACTCCAGTTTCGAGATCTCTTTTACTCAGTGTTAGCCTCAAAACCATGTAATATATTCTTTTGTTCAGTAACAGTCCGTGCAAATGAAAGAGATTTGTGAGCATAGAAGACAATAAAAATATATCGAAATCTCACGAGTTTTATCTAAATTTCTGCATATTTTACACACAATTGAGGCTAACACTGAGTAAAAGAGATCTAACTCTACTCATACGTTCATTTTGCGGTGATATTTAAATGATATTTGATTGAAATAGTGCAAAACTGATCATTATAAAAAGGAATCTTGAAATTGTGTTTGCCAACCTCCCACTGTATTTGAACAATGCAATAGAAGCGGTTCAGAAGCCTGCCCTAGCCATAATCTACCCGGCTGTAAGCTATGTCACAGCGCTGCAGGCTTCGGGACTGATGTCTCTTGAAGAACGAAGAACACGGGCATGCACCAAGTTTATGAAGAACATTCAAAATAACAACCCAATTTAATACGCCCTTTACTTATTAAGATTAATGAGTGCCCATATGGCTTACGATCAGGAAACCCACAGCACTGTGTAAATATCAAAACTAATAGGCTTAAAAATTGTGTAACAGGTAAATTTATTAGATTTGCGTAATATGTGTGACAAACTGACCACGTCCACTTGTAATTCAGTCGTAAGACTGCGATAAGTGCTAATAAACTCATTATTATTATATTATTATTAGCTACTGTATGAAGACTCTATGGTGAGTAAGGGTACTGAATCAAAAATTTAACAAAAATATTTAATTTTAAAATTGAGTGTTTTTTGTTTCGTGCAGGTTTACCTTGCTAATTTTCTATATTAATTGGTGATTGCCCTTTATTTGGATATTCTTTTAAGAAAGTACATACTATACTGCCTTGATTGGCTACGATGGCACATATTTACTTCGCATGCAGCAAGATTAGGATATATTAATATCAAGGTGTTGAAACCATTCATTTTAGAAGCAGTTGGTCAGGCCGTACTGCATTGGTAAGTCAGTTTTCCACTTGATGCTTTAACTTAGTGAAGTAATAACTATAATATATAGAATGCTTAGAGCCCATGTGATTGATTATGTTCCTTGGCAAGACTGATTGTAAGGCGTGATTTTGACATGTTTTTGAGATGAGTCTCTTTGTATCTGCATGGTTAGTTTACCAACACCAATAAGGACATGAATATAGTCAACCGGAGTGCTACAAGCAAAAAATAAAATTTAATTGAAAACTCATGGTAGAAATCTTTTAGGGCCGGCGTATCAAAATTGAAAGTTAGAATTATTTTGACATATTTTCGTATTGTTTAGGGTATCGAAAAAGACAGTCCCTTCGATTCGCTTATTTCATTGCATTGTGCGTTGCCACGCCCGAACTTCTTTAAGAGGTGTTTTTGCAAATCTTCGACCCTCCCCGGAAGATGGGAATGAACTATTCGTTACCGTCCGTTTCTCAAAGTAATATTGAACTTTTTTCAATTGACTGTTATTATTTTTCATATTACATTAGTTTCAAAAATAGACGTACATGTATCAAAACTGTTCAGCTGTTGGCCTTAATTTTAATTAGTTCTTGCTCTTTCCGCAAAATTTTGTTTAGACCACGTGTAGTACATTTTTCACGTTTCGAAATTTAAGAGATTTTAATGTAACATATTCTTTTCATTTTTCAAAATGACTGAAATAATTTGAATTCGTAAAAGTTATTTCTTAGAGTTTTTTATTTTCATCATTAATTTTAAGTTTCTTGCTTGACATCTGTTTTCGTTTTGTTCTTCTCGCGTTCTTCGTCTTTCTGACCTCACCAAATTGGTTGTCAGAGCAACGGTAAGGTTACTAAATACTTATTCTCATTTAATTAAAATCTCTCATCAAGGTTAAATATTGAACTTAAAGTAAAGTAATTATTTAACGTTCTTCTTAATTAAAACCTTTTACTCTATTTAGCTTGCTAATCAAGAAATGTTATGAATAATATTTTTTAATCATAATTATGTATACCTCTTAATTTATTTAATTTTATAAAATTAAATCACGCATTACAGTCCCTATTTTTATGTGAAAATTCCGAGGAAGCGAGTTCAAGTTTTGCAGTCTATAGATAAAGTTATTAGTCCTGGCGTGCCGCAAGAATTCAACCTGGGCCCTATCTTCTTTTCACGCATCATTTTAATGTTTCTACTTAATTTTATTAATTAAAATGGTTTTCGGTTGGACAAACTGTTTTGGAATATTATATTTATTTTATATAATATTTTAGCAAACCAGTATATATTGTGACGAGGATAAGAAAACCTGCTTGAATTGTTCAAATAACTTTGTTTATTTTTACTTTTACAATATTTTCAAAAGCAGGGAGCTCATGTCTCCCAGTAGTTTTTCATGGGGTTCTACTTAGGTGATTGGAACATCCATCTTTCCATCTTTATCGATTATACCTGCGTTCCAAATATTATTTAATCATCTTTTAACCGATTAACGGGTTAGCTCAGTTGGGAGAGCACGGCCTGTTAACCGGGAGGCCGGGGGTTCAAACCCTAGCCGGACCATCACTCAGGGTCTTAAAATAATTGAGGAGAATGTTATAACTTTGTATTTATTTCGGTTTATAATTGTTAGGCTTCGCGTCCTCTCGGATAAGGACGTTAAATCGGAAGGTCCTGTCTCGCCACTCACACACTAACCATTTATCGGGGGACGTAAAAGAACGACTGAGGACGCAGGTCACGACCATCCTCAGTGAAAGGCCTACCCTTACACTAATATATATTAATTACTAACAGCTAACTATAATGTGTAAAGCGCATTTGAATATATACACATAGAAAGTGCGCTATATAAATGCATTATCATTATCTTTTCAAAATTTTGTTTTTAAAAGCAGCTGACTGATTACCGATCATGGCATTTTGGAATCAGCTTGTCATCCTGTCGCTTGTTCCAGTGTTCGTAGGTGAGAATGCCCTGTACCTTTCTGTATTTAGACCATAATTTAAAAAACCTGATAGCTATATAATAATATATGATCAATAAACCAATAACCATTGGATTATTATTTTATCAGTTTCACAGGGCAACTTGCCACATACAACATGCAATCGGACGTACGATAAAGTAGGTGGCTTTGTAGAAGTCATTGGCCAGCGTGCACTGACACACTTGCTGCTGAATGATCGAGATAGCACGAGTGATGTTAACGATGGACATGGGATTGACTGGAACGAATGGAGTAAATCAATACACAGGTGATCAAATCGTTATCGAATCGTAAGCAATCTCGCAATCGTTATCGTTATGTGGTTTGTCATGGCGTACTACAGTGGTACCTCTATTAAGCGGTAACCCTCTATTAGGCGGCCACAATAAAAAGTCTCAAATCTATATTCCTATACCTATTCCTATACCTCTATTCAGCGGCAACCTCTATTAAGCGGCCACTTTGGAAAGTTCCGAGGGTGACCGCTTAATATAGAGGCACCACTGTATATTGTGACTATCTGGTCTACTCTGGGTCCTTGCACCGCCTAAACGGCTGAATTGACACCATGTTTGCTGATAATGCCTCAGATCGCCTATGCTTGCCTTTTATTTCCTATAAGACCGCCTAAAATTCCCTTAGTTTACAATACATCGCCTAAGTTCGCGAAACTTACAAAGAATACAAATAAGTCTCCAGTACACGAGAGATCCTATTCATGACCCATTAGTCTTCACGTTTATCGTTATTTATCTTGTAGTCTGGCTTGTCGTTGCGCTGCTAAAACCAGAGAAAAGGGCTGGAAGGTATTTGGAATACAGTTCTTTGGTGAGTGCTGGAGTGGTCCATTGGCCCATAATACCTACAATATGCATGGTGCAGGACAGCCAACGTATCAGTTTATCGGCATTCCACCTAAGCCTTGTAATAAGTCACTTGACCATGAATGCGCTGGAGGAGAATTTGTAAACTACATCTATCGATTGCAAGGTAATGCTCGCGACATACATTTTCTTTATTGTTTAATTTGTCACTTTATGGTCTGTCTTATGGATAAAAGTATCCTGTATGTCAAACAGCTTAGAACTTAATAAAAACTTGATATTAATTTAATATTATTCTCTTTTCGATAATAATTTTAACATGTAACATTCTCTTTTAAAAAAACTAGTTTTTCAAAATAAAGTGCACATGTAGAATAGCATTTCCTTTAAAAAAGACAACCTTGGTGACGTGTATTCAACTTAATCTGAAAATAAAAATACATCATAATCTATTGCAATTTTTGTCGGGAAATTAAATGTCATTACTAGCCAAGTCTGTTTACGTAACACTATTTCGATTTTCTCTATATATCTCTCAAACTGCAAGAAAAATACCAATATATATTAATATTTTAAAATTGAAATTTTGTTTCTCCTCAGATTTAAACGTAAACTGCAAGAAAAATACCAATATTTTAAAATTGAAATTTTGTTTCTCCTCAGATTTAAACGTCAATGGTGGCTACACCAATTGGTCGGAATGGTCAAGTTGCAGTAAGTCGTGTGGCACTGGTAAAAGGTCACGTGATCGAACATGCACCAATCCTATGCCAGCAGGGAATGGTCGAGATTGTCAACATCTTGGACCAGAAACTGAAGAAGTTCATTGCAATCCACATCCATGCCCGAGTAAGTAGCGCAATTTAATTTTAACAAAAAAAACATCGATGCATCAAATCTCGATGGATTAGCTTTGAAATGAACCAGAAATTAAGATCAAGGAAATAGGCTTTATTTTATAAGAATTAGTCTAGGATTTGCTCAAAGCTAGTTTTGAACAAACGGGTTAGGTTCTTTAAAAAGCATAGTAGCACTCTTAACACGCAGTTTGTGTAAGTTTAAAAGTTGATAATGATAGAGTATTCTTTTTTCAATTCCATAGCTTTATCGGTAAATGTTGACGGTGGATGGTCAGTATGGTCACCATGGACCAAATGTTCTGTGTCGTGTGGAGGAGGTACCCAAGCTCGTTCAAGAACCTGTACTTATCCAAAACCAGAAGAAACTGGAAAAAGTTGCCAAGGCGATGACCAGGAAACACGCGCGTGCTTGGAAAAACCTTGTTCTCCACGTAAGACATTTATTCGTAAAGTTGGACTGTGAAACTTCGTATCGTATAACAAATTTGGGTACAAAGTTTAAATCGATATCAGCATATTTTCACCACATTGATAGAGGTTTGACAAATAATAGCCAGGTCATCTGAAGCGGTATGGATACCATTTTTATACTTTGTCCATAAGGAATTTCATGCAGCATAAAAGCCATTCATTTTTCTCGGCTTAATAATTATGGAAAATTTTCTTTTTCAGCCTGTAACAAAGCAATGGATGTTGGTATAATACTAGACGGGTCAGGAAGTGTCAAACAAGAGAACTTCAAAAAAGCTCTGGACTTCCTTGGAGATCTTGTTTCATACTACCGTATCTCACCACACGACACCCACTTCGGTATGATCACATACAGCACCAATCCCACCATGGAGTTCAAGATGGCTGACCAAAAGTATCATCGCCATACTTCACTGAAACAGCGCCTTCAGTCTGTGAAATATCCTGATGGGATGACTCATACTGACAGAGCTCTTCTTTTGGCTGGCCTGGCACTTTTTACTCCATTTGGGGGAGATAGACCAGGCAGGTCTAATGTTCTTGTTGTATTCACTGATGGTAAAACGAGTGATGATAGCAAGCCGTATCCTGAAGTACTGATGCCTTTACAGGTTAGTATTGGTAAATTAAAACTGTTTGGATGGCTCATTTACGTGTGGCAGTGACACATGCATGGCCTATTGGCGTCTATACAACCACTTGTCACTCATATAAGCTATCACTTTGTACATAATTTACACCATGTTCATACATCACTCAAACAGCTGAACTGGTATCATATATGTTATATTGATTTTTAATTTTGATAAAAAAGCCAAATATAAGAATCTGGAACAGAAACTTTGTGGCTCTTGTCAAAGACATCAAAAATATTTATAATCATCTGTAAATATAACTGTAAATTTACTGCCAATAACTATATTTTCTGGGTTTTTATATTTTCCAAAAAACAATATTCCAGTTTTTAGAAATACACATGTTGTCTCTTTTAGGCTAAAGGTGTACGCATTATTGCTGTTGGCATTGGACCTGAGGTTGATCATGAGGAATTGCTAGAGATTGCTATGGGTGATCCTAATTACGTAGTTCATGCTACTACCTATGATACCCTGAAAGACAAACTGAACTCTATTCGCGATGATTCGTGTAGAGGTGAAATATTATAGAAATATTATACGAAATATTAATATTCAAATTTATGAAACGTTTCAATGATTTCAATCCAATGATATCAATGGTCACCTAAACTCTAAACTCGTCAATGTCCAAAGCAAAGACGAGCTTAACTTAAATACCATCTCAAATAAATATGTTATTGGCTCACCAAAAAGATTTTGTGTTATATACAAGGTCGGATCCAGGGGGTGTCCCTAGAGTCAAAGGACACCCCCCCCCCCCCCTAACGCAGCAATTACCCAACTAAGACATTTAGGAAGCGGATACCCCCTAACACCTTAAGAGCCCTTATTTTGCAATTGGGACACCCCCTGGCAGATTTCTGGATCTGCCCCTGATAAAGATACAGTATGGTTACAAGTTACTTACTTTTCTTCCAGACAAACCTCCTCCTCCGCCAACTCCAGAATGCCACCGATTCGACCCTTTGGGCATGTCAAATGGTGGCATCTCCGCGCCATCTATCACTGCATCAAGCCAACTTAGCAAACACGATGGACCTGAGCTAGCGAGGCTTAACATAAAGAAAGTCGGCAAACTTGCAGGAGCATGGACTGCAAAGTACAATAACAGTGAGCAGTGGCTGCAAGTCTACTTTGAACAGGCTGTGAAGGTGATCAGGGCAGTCACACAAGGTAGAGAGGAGACCAACCACTTTGTGAAGTCTTACTGGTTGTCGTATAGCCAAGATGGGGAATACTTTACGCCTTACACGCACAATGACAAGATTGTGGTAAGCAAGTCAATTGTGCTTGTATTCCAGACCTAATTTTCCAAGAAGCAGAACATATTAATCAAAAATAATGTGTTATGAAGAAGTAACATGTCTTTAATTGTCTCTGAAAAAGTCAAAGGGATATTTTTCACAAGAAAGGAATCAATTGCGAAGTACATGTATTGTCTTATGCCATTGTCATACTTGAAATTTTACATTAGCCAGATAAAACAGGATATAAAAATAACAATAAACATATTTTTTTTTTACTACGTTTTTTCTCTATTCAAGATCTTTAAAGGGAACAGTGACGGATTCAGCGAAGTTACCAACAATTTTCCCAAGCCTCTATACACACGCTACGTTCGAGTTCACCCAGAGTCGTGGTCTGGACGTATTTCAATGAGAATTGAATTTTACGGCTGCAGATCAGGTTTGTATAGATTTTAACTATATATACCTGCTATTTTATTAGTTGTGAATAAAGTCCTATTAATCGAAGTACCGAAGAAGTGTCCATTACGTTGTGAGTTTGCATATGACAAACACGTAAAAGAGCAAGATCTGTTTGGTTTGTTTTAACTGTCGCGCTCCATAGATCCAGTTCCTATAGACATTGTCTCCTCTGCGTTTCTAAGGACTTTAGCCCTTAGATAGCTTAATTACAGAAGACATTTATGCCTTAATCGCAGGGGAAACAATTAAACTTGTGTTTCTTTTTCCTTCGGACAACGACGCTTTTCCATGAGGTGTTGGTCTCACTTCTCCTCGAAACTTGCCTTTTTTTTCATAGCCGCCCACAATCGAGCCCTTTTTCTTGTTATGTTGACTAAAAATTAAAAGGACTGCAAAAAGTGAAACTTGATTGTATCGTATCACAACCATGCATTCTGTTATTCATATTAATCTGCAAATCTAAACATTCAATTCGTCTTAAAGTGTATTTTTCGTTTCAGGGTTTCGTGTTCCTCCAGTAAACCACTGCTACAAACGACTTGGTATGGAAAAAGGAGATATCCTCGACGGTCATATCAAAGCCTCGTCCTATTACAGCAAAGAAACAGGTCCACAAAACAGTCGTCTATATCTTCATTCTTCTGCTGGCAAGATAGGTGCATGGCGTCCAAAGACTAACGACCTCAATCAATGGCTGCAGGTTGATTTAGGCCCAATTACTAAAGTAAATATCATTGCTACTCAAGGCAGACAAGGAGCTGATCAGTGGGTCGAAAGCTATTCGGTGTCATCCTCTTATGATGCGGTTTTCTGGGACTTTTACCGACAAAGAGGCCGAACTACGGTGAGATATAGATTCTTTAATAATGCTTGGACAAACAACACTGGCAACAATTAAAAGAATTATGATAAAGACTTATATTATACTTTCAAAAGAAGTTATTAATTTTTGTTGATAGTACTGTTGTCTATGAAATGCCAAAAAACAATTTAGTTATGTAAATTGATATGTCAATAAAACAGAAGAAATAATATCAATTAAAACGGATTATGATAAATTGAGAATATGACTCTGCTTGTAGATTTTCTCTGGGAATGTAAACAACTACGCGGTAGTAAACCAGGCTCTCAAATCTCCAATCTATGCTAGGCATATACGTATTCATCCTAAGACATGGCATAGCGCTATAGCGATGAGAATGGAATTCTATGGGTGCCGAATTGGTAAGAATATAATTTTCAATTTTTGTATTTCTCCTTTTCCTTCTCCTTCTCCTTCTCCTTCTCCTTCTCCTTACACTGTAACAAATTAGTAAGCAATATTGCATGCTGCTCACCAACAGGTTTCGACGTACCAGCGGGTCCACAATGTATTGATCCATTGGGAATGCTAACGGGTGCAATCCCAAATGCACACATCACATCGACCTCTTCCAGAAGCCAGCAAACAGAGCCATTCTTTGCGAGACTCCGCTTGCCAGCGGGTGCCTGGTCGCCGAAGGTAAGTATTTTTTAAACATTGGTGAACATTGGTCATACAATTTACAAAAGATTTGGAAGACAAGAATTTCAAAAAAATATTCTCAATCGTTTCTGTTTATAACTCCAGACAAACGATATTGGTCAGTGGCTGCAAATAAACATTGGTAAAATTGCCAAGGTAACAAGAATAGCAACTCAAGGCTCGTTTAGTGCTGACGAATGGGTGACGTCATATGGTATAGAGTACAGTCGAGACGGAGGTCATTATGACAGCTATTCACGTGACCTGGAAGGGAATCATGACAGGACAAGTATAGTAGGTCAGCGGTATTTTTTTGAAATGTTTCTGTTATAAGTGGTGAATTCATATGGACTTGTTTCAATCTTCGCATTGCGTTTCTTCATTTCTTTGGTCGTGCTTTTGTTTATTTGTTTGTTTCTTACTCATTCTGTCTGCTTCAGTGCTTTTATGATTTGTTATATTCAGTCGTGCTCATGACATTTGGTATTTTTAAAGTTCACCAATCCATTTCCCCCAAACATAAATAAATATCATTCATTCATACTACTTGTTGACATTTGATATTGTTTCAGGTCATATTCTTTACCCTGAGATATATGCCAAGTACATCAGGATACGTCCTAAGGCATGGCATGGTACGATAGCCCTACGACTTGAGATATATGGATGCAGATCAGGTAAATACCATAAATATACAGTCGATCCTGTTACAGTCCAATACTCCAAAAGGGTCCGCGTACTTAAACGTGTATTATAACCAATCAGATTACAACATAACACTTTATGTAATAATTATTATTAGATTTGTTTTGTATCCTACCAAGTTTGAAAAAAGCTTTGCTTTACTTGGTATATTATATAAATAAAATTTATTTATTTATTGACGTCGATCCTATAATATATGAAATGTAATTGGAATTAGAATAAGACAATATTTGCATTACAACACACTACTTGTTAATTAAGCGACTTCTTTCATAATTTAGGTGGCCGTTTTTCATTGCCTTATTGGAACAAACTTTAAACATGGGCATGATCGTATCGTGTAAGAAATACTGACAATTTGCAGTTTAGATTGTAAATTCTAGAAGAGCTTAGTACTTAGTACAATTCAGTCTAAATCGAACTTTTGCATCTCTTCATTTTCACAACACGCACCATCAATATTGCTTATTCCTGATCAGTTCAGACCATTTTCAGTTGTCGTATACATTTTTACAGGTTTTACTCCCCCAACTCCTGCTTCATGCATGAAACCACTCGGCATCGAAAATGGACAAACAAGCGACTCACAACTAAGTGCTTCCTCAAAGCTTAGTGCTTCAACAGGACCATCTCAGGGGAGACTCCATCTCCATTCATCATCAGGAATGGCAGGTGCTTGGGTTGCTAAGACAACCAAGGATCAATGGTTAGGTGTAGATTTCTATGACACGGTCAAAGTCACGCGCATGTCTATACAAGGTCGTGAAGACGCTGACCAGTGGGTTTCAAGTTTCATTCTTAAGTCTAGCATTGATGGTTATATGTATGAGACGTATAAAGTAAATGGCAAAGACAAGGTTAGTTGATAGAAATGGACTAATAGATCATAGGCTCCAGAAATGAAAAAAAACCCGTACTTGGTATCATGAAAAGTTCAAAGAAATCAAATCAAGAAATAATAATAATAAGGATAATAAAACTACAGTAACTACTACTAATAATGCCCTGGTTAAGCTATTATAAATGCATTGAAATATTTGTATACAGTTATTTCAAAAAACGTAGAATACTGAATACTGAATACTGAATAGTTAATGCATTTTATTCAAAATAATATAAGAGCTAGTTATGAGGAGTTAATATCGCTGTATATCTCTTTTTTAAATTAAATTAATAAGACCCATAATGCCCTTTGGTCTTGGAATGCACTGTTCAGTATTCAACGTTTATTGAAATAGCTGTATATAGGTACTTGAATAATAATGCGTTTTGTTTCCATAGCTTTTTCACGCAAACAAAGATCGTTACACCGTTGTAAGTCACGTGCTGAGCCCACCAATCGCTGCTCGGTACTTCCGTATCTACCCTAAAACATGGCATAATGCCATTGCTTTGAGGGTTGATTACTATGGGTGTACTTCAGGTATGGAATTTTACTTAATTCTATTTCAATGCCCAAACGTTATTTGCATATATTTGGACTGCTCTCTTGTGATCATTCACTGACTCAATCAATGTAAAATGTTTAGCAATAAAAATCAGTTATATTCTGACAGTCAGGAATACTTTCTGAAAAAAAAAATGATATATTTGTTGTTGTCTATGTTGCAATAATTACCCATGATAGAAATTATCTACAATTTTGGTTAATTCAACCGAACTACAATTTGATCTGCATTTCCTTGGATTGCTTTAGATTTTGTTCGACCTACCAAGTCACAATGCACCGAACCTGTCGGCCTAGAAAACCAGGAAATTCCAGACCCTGCACTGAACGCTTCTTCTTCCTGGAATATCGCTGACACTGGTCCACAATGGGGGCGGCTCAACTCAGTAGCACAAGGACCCCAAGGAGGTGCATGGGTGGCAAGAACCAATGACGACAAGCAGTGGCTTCAAGTTGATCTGGGTGGTCCCAGCAAAGTTACTCGATGTGCAACTCAGGGACGTGACAATGCCAATGAATGGGTGACAAAGTATAAAGTTCAGTACAGCTCAGATGGTAGAACGTTTGTGACTTACCAGAAGTATGGCGTAGACAAGGTATGTTCAGTTGTAAATTGCACTTGCAAGTAAAAGAAAACAATATTATTTTGTGAGGGAAGATGCATTGGTAGTTTAACTGATGGCCCTCAGATCAGAATCCCAACTGGCAAGAAGGCAAATCATTTGGTCGAGAAACTGAATTTAATCTAAGCAAAATCAGAACAAATACAATATCAACTAGCTATATATAGTGGCCAGTTGAACAGGACCCGAACCTGGCACCACTGGATTAAATAGACCTCTTGTCTTTCACATATAAATCATAAAACATGTTCATCATAAAAAAAAACAATTCTCAAGAAAGTGTCACGTGGTCTGAAATGGGAAATTTGCATACGGGGAGGTAAAGGTAAAGGTAAAATTTTCAAATTACATTTAGAAAAGCTTGAAACATGAATTACTTTAGGTCGTTTTTTTTTTTTAATTTAGAAATTTTAAAACTGCATTTAGATAGTTTTATAATTTTATAATTTTAATTGACTTGTTTATCTTTCTTATTTAAATTTTATGTATGTATGTATATATGTAAGGGCCTAGATGAAAATTACTTGTGTAATTCTAGTTACCCTATTGAAATAAAGTGCTTTATTATTATTATTATTATTATTATTATTATTATAAAGAAGTCTATTGAGAGACTAAAGCTATGACCACTCTACCATAATTATGACTCCTCCTCTGCCTCAATTAACTAAACCTTCAGCAATGTAGTAAATTGTACGTTCACAGAATCGGTGGCATTCAAATACACTTTACGTGTTAACGTTATCTATGCATATTTATTTGGTTGGCAGGAATTCCAGGGCAATGGAGACAGAAGTACAGTAGTTGTTAATGTGTTTGATCCTATTATCGAAAATGCTCGTTACATCAGGATAGTACCGCAGGAATGGCATAATCATATCGCATTGAGAATGGAACTGTTTGCTTGCAAGGGAGGTACGTAGGCTGAATGGATTAGGATCTAAAAACCATCAACAACAATTATTAATAACTTGTTTTAGAAGCTTTACCAAAATTTCGTGCATCGGGTTTTAACAGTGAATTCCAAACACATTGGACCAACAAAAGCCTCAGTCCATGCATGGTCTTTTGCGTTCTTCTGTTCATTTCTCGGTGTTATGAATCCTTGATGAAGTCTCACACTTGGTTTTGAGACATTACTTTCCCCTTATTAGATTCATCCCACCAAATATATGAACACAACATTTTCAAATAGCTCCCGGCATCAATGCTTCAGGCCATTGTAGCTTTTCCTTTTATTCCACTGAACGTTCTCGGGGATACATATGTGCCCTAATAAAGATTCAGCAGCAGAGCCAGCTTCACCACCAATTAACACCAACACCACTACCAACTAACCTCATCGTTATCATCACCCTCATCTTTATCAGCTTGATTTTCAGAATTGCCTTGAACACATCTACCAGTTCCTGCACTGAAGCCATCTATATATTACAAACAGTATTAGAACAACTTCAAAATTAAATACATACTACCTACTATTTAATGATCAACGTTTTTTATTTCCAGCAGGACCAATACTTCCACCAACAAATGGACCATCATGCTCCAATGCCATTGACCTTGGCATTGCAGTCGACAGCTCCGGAGGTGTAAGTCTGGGCGACTTTCAGAAAGTTCAAACTTTCTTACGTCGACTCGTAGACGAACTACACGTTTCTCTGGATGGAAATCGAATGGGTATTATCTGTTACAATTACAATACCATACCAATTGTAAACTTTGCTGATAAAAGCTCACAGGATCCCAGTCGCATGAAGATGATGATATCATACATCCCTTATATGTTTGGAAGTACTCGTACCGACAAAGCACTGGATTTTGCCAATCATTACTTTTTCAGCAATGTGGGTGGCGATCGTCCTGATAAAACCAACATCCTTTTAGTATTGACTAATGGAAAGAAGGATCCAAGCGCTGCTTCTTACTCTGCTGCACTTGCACCGTTATTGGTAGGTGATAGCATATAAAGATTAGAAAGATACATGATTTCTTTCTTGTCTATTTATATAAAAAGTATAAATTATTTTAGCGATGTAAAGTTTAACTTTTCTTTTGATTGACTGATTTCAGATTTATGATTGATATAGAATATTGTATAATATCACGTCGTTGATTTATTCTGCAGAAAAAGAAGGTAAAAGTCATTGCGGTTGGAGTTGGAGCTCAAGCAGACAACTCTGAATTGCTTGCCATCAATGGCCAACATCAAGACAGAGTCGTCCACATGAACAGCTTTGACAAGTTGTACAAACTTCTGGGCAACGTTCCACAAGGTTCATGCGCACCACCAACGGCTGCACCTCCTTCACCCCGTGAGTAGAATCAATGCGTTTCCTTTACTTAGCTTGCTAAAAAACATTTTCCAGAAATCAAGTGGCATTAAAAGTTGAATAACAGACTGCCAAACAACTGCCAAACAAGTTTGGTTAGAGTATAGTGTATATTTTATATATAACACCAACACACATTGCAACCAAAGGAAAACATCTACTACAACAGTACTAAAACACAACATTACTGATTAACCAAGAAAGTATTAAACCAACCATTCAATCAACCCAAATATACACAGCAACAAACCAACCAACCATTAACAAAAAAAAAATTCCCACACAAATCCCTTCCAAGTCTTGTACCAACAAACAAGCTAACGTTTCCATTAACTCACATAGCAAACAAACAAACAAACTACCGATGAATTCATAATCTTTACCAAGTTTAACCTCCAGTAAACACTTGATATAGACATAAAACTGTGTCCACAGGTTGCCCACTGGGTTGGATAAGTTACAAGTCCCACTGTTACATCTTCGATCATAGTAGTCATGGTAACAACTGGTATTACTCCAGAAGAATCTGCAGCACACGTACAAAAGGTGGTTACCTGGTCGACATTCGTGATCACGACGAATGGAGGTTTGTTAAAAACCATTTACAACGTGGTAAGCAATACTACATTGGAATGAGAGATGAACCACTCGAGTCATGGTGGATGTGGCAGGACGGTACCCTTACGAGGTATTGATCAACGTACAGTATAAACCCAAATTTTATGTCCAAGCTAACTCAAACACACATGTACATGTTAATTAACAACCTGTAAATACTAGCTATAAATTAATCTATAATCATGTGCAAAAAAAAAAAAAATACCTAGGAACTATATCTATTTTTTACATGGAAAATATTTCTATCAAATTTTTCTGTTTCCCCCTCTCCCCCGTATTAATGTTGAGTTATCGGAAAAGTGAAACGGTTGTCAATCAACATTGCTCTGGGGGAGGTGGGGAGGTTTAGAAATCAAATTGATACGTTTGGGATATTTTTTAAAACTCAAACAAAAACGTTCATAAAAATGTTACAATGTCCCAACAATTTTGAACATGATTGTAGGCAGGTTATATATCTCTATACCGGGTACTCACAAACCCAAGGATCTCTATAAATCATATTTAATCATATTTAATTGTTGTGGAGCCTAAAAAAACAAAAACAATTAACTTAAATATTTTCATAAACCACATTTAACTGAAATTTTTATATTATTCATTTTATCCAATGAAAAGTTTTTATTTCATAAAATATTATTACTACTATCATCCACACCACTACATGAAAGCTACTGCCACAAATCATTTTATTGTTGTTTTTGTTATTCAGATTCTTCAAGTGGGCTTACGGGGAGCCTAATGGCAGTTCGCTGGAGAATTGTGCTGTCATATTGTCCAATGGTTTGTACAATGACATCTCCTGTCAATCAAACCATAACAACTACATTTGCAAGGCAAAGATGCAGTCACCATGAATAGTTTAGGTGATTAGAGATAAAAAAATAAACTCTCTATACACAACAACCCATCAGTAAACACTGTTACTTATGAGCTCGGCTACTTAATGAATCTGGAGTTCGAGGGTGTCAAATAATTAAAACAAAACAAGCAAACAAACAAACAAACAAACGACCAAACAAACAAACAAACGAACGAACAAACAAACAAACAAACAAGCAGACAGACAGATGAACAAACAAACGAACAAACAAACGAGCAAACAAGCAAACGAACAAACAAACAAACAAACGAGCAAACAAGCAAACGAGCAAACAAAGGAACAAACAAAAATAAACAAGCAAACGAAAAACAATCATACGTCATCGAACCCCTGATAATTTCTATAAAAATAATTAATGCCATTGATTGTCTAAAATCTGAGCGTTTATCCTTAGCAGATGTTAGACTAGAATCACGATTAACATATTTCCTTTCTTATTTTCAGGGGTCTGGATGATATAAAGCAATTCATGCAGCTGGTAGCTGGTACATCGAAGCAAAAATAAAATTATTGAAAATCGTTCGACGCAGTTCTTGCTTATTATGCCTTAAACAAGTAAACAACATAATTGTTCGATATATAAAATATATCATGTCCCCGCAAAATGCTCAAATACAACCGAAAATATATAACACATGCTGAACTACAACCTATATAATATGTGCTATGTTAAAAAAAAAAAATTGATTTGCTCAGGAACGAAAGTTATTTTTATATTTTTTTTTTACAAATAACTTTACAGCCAAGCTCTTTAATGTGATGTCCTAGTAAATAAAACAATTACTTGTATTGTATCTCTCCAAACGCCCATACTTTCCTCAAACGTCATTCATTCATTTACTCATGAGATGAATTACATGCATAATTCCGTAACCTTCCGGAACGTACTTTAAGCAAGAAATCACTCTTATCTAACTATTAACTGAAGTTGTCAAGTATGTAAGTGTTTCTTGAGATGGGCACTTTACCAACTGAGCGAACAGATCCATTTATAGTAATCAAGTGGCTGACAACACTAATTTTGACGATAGCCTTCTAAGACGCCTTATTTTGTTCAGAACATTTTTAAATAAAAATTTCAGGAGGTTGAATGTAGGCCGTTTTTATATGTTTACTGCACGCTTTGAGTCAGTAACGTTCCTTTTAATATATCATTATTTTAGTTTAATCTTTTTTAACAAATAGACACTCAAAGAAACAAGCAAAGAAGCAAACAGAAAAACTAATAAAAAAAAAACAATTAACAAACAAACGAATTAGTACAAACGTTAACAAACAAACAAACAAATATGGAAACGTTAACTAACAAAGCAACCTTCCAGCCAACCAACAAATAAACAAACACGCACACGCAGACAAACACAAAAACCGGCAGACAAACGAACGAGCGAATTAACGAAGAGCAAACACTGATTAACACTTAACAAACAACCAAAGCATCATTGATAGAACACCAAACACTATGAACTGTTAATTGGCAACCACAACATAGAAAAAAATCCAGAGAGAACCTCCTATATTTCTTATTAAAAGTAAGGATATTAGAATTGACGTCACGTTTCTTCTACAATATAGCGTGACACTAACCGGCCTCAGTAACTTGTGTGACATTATTTAGCACTGAAGGTAAGTTTGTCCTTTGCTGTGCAGCCGGCTGTCTATATCGTGACTGATAATCACAAATTTCTAAGTGTTTTATCAGTTCTTCTTAAGAATCACTTCTTTTTAATTAATATAAAGCGTAAACTTCGTTCTTATATAAAACATATAAATGTAATTAAGAAGTGACCTCATGGCCAGATGGCATGAACAGTTTATTTTTGTGAAGACAGCATAGTTATTTTCAAACCTGAAGCTAGGAATGTAACGTAAAAGAAAGAAAAAGTGAAAGTGAAAAATAGATAGAAAGAAGAAAAAATAACAAAATGCGGATTCCACTAACCGAGACACCTTTTATATGCTGCATCCCTCGGACACTGAATTGAAACTTGAACTTAACAAAAATAAAAGTAATAAAACAATTTAATAAAAATGAAGCTGAAGCTGAAGCATCGGCTTACGTAAAGAATAAACATTTCGGCCCCATCCACGCTATCCCGATAGAAAACCTATTTGCGCTAGCCAAACGACCAGGGGGGAGATTTTTAATTTAAAAACTCTAGTCAGTAGGCGAGGATTTATTCATGCTAGAAGGGTAGTTTGGGACGTCATATTTATGCTTATCTACATTTTTATATGTCTATAGTTTGGCGATTTTTTTTTCAGTTCGACATCTCCGCTGACCATTCTCGTAACTCTTACTGACTTTTATATTAAGTATTACTATCAAAGTAGTGATAGAGTTGTTCTGAGCTGTGAGATGTTTTTAAAAGATGCAAGTCAAGGTAAATCTATTTATATATTGTTTCTAATTTTGTAAGCTACCCGGAAGAGGGAAATGATGTATCCTCACTCTCCGACGAATGAAATCAATGACACGGTCGAAAATGTCCTTAAAATTGCTTTTGCGATGTGCAAACTACCATTGATTTACTCCTTGAAAACACGAACGCATCTAGTTCAAGTGCATTCCATTTTATCTGAATCTTTGGTCTGGTTTGTGTTTCTATTATTTTATCTTTTTAAAGATATTTGGGCGCAGCAAAAAGTCCACCTCCGTCCAACCTTTGATCAATATAAATAAATGCATCGTTAACTATTTATGGCACGGAAATTAGTCAAGCTCGATGAACGATCGATTTAAAAATACCGTCACTGAACGATTTTTATCAATGATGTTAGCAAAACCCTCTTGAAGACCGTCCCAAGCAGAATCGCCGTCATAGTTTAAGGATGGAGTTAGCAATACTTAAATTTATGTACCGTTTTTTTCTTATAAAAGTGGACTATTAAGTATCGCGTGACACAAGATGAAAGACATCTTAATAAATCCGATTATGTATGGCAGCTTTTAATAGGTGTTTCGATGAGACCAGGAAATCTCGCCTAAATTCTTCAGTCGTTACCAGATCTCTTAGTCCCATAGCCCTTTAGTTATTTTTGATATCGATAACAACTGATAACTGATTTAGACAGCGGGGGTGGAATTTAACAGTAAGATGGGTTCCCTGCCGCCCTCCCGAGCGGAATTCCAAGTATTTCATCAAGGTTTTCATCCAAGACCTCACAACAGATGAGTCAAGGGTCGAATATATTTGGCTCTCATCGTCGCTGAACAACTAGTACAATCAGTCAAATAGCATGGTATTATTGCACGGAAAGATCCCAATCTTCTAACGATTCATCCATGGCTATGATATAACTGTTTAGAATCAGGATTCTAACGACTCAAATTCTTCAGTATTGTTGTATTCAAAGTCTTTATCGAAATCCTCGATGCCAGAGTACAAAGATCAAGTTATCGGCGAATGCTTCGGACCAGATAGTCAGAATTTAGTACCAGTGTATGGCATGACGGCGAGCGGGGCTAGAGCATTGTTGCTTTGGTCGAGACAACAGACCGAAGGCTATAACGATGTGAATATTTATAACATCACTAGCTCATGGCGAGATGGCTTAGCCTTCTGTGCGATTATACACCGTTATCGACCTGATTTGATGTAAGTACTGAAATTTGTTTACTTCTGCGCAGTTATCTTGGGGAGTTAAAAAATTCGTTTAGCAATATTGATAATTTTTCTTCTTTTTCTTCTTCAGTGAATTTGACAAACTATCGAAAGATAACGTCATCCAGAACAATGAGCTGGTATGTTATTTTTGTTTACTTTTGAATGGAGAAACTAATTGATTTTTAACGTTATTGAATTGAGTTCATTCTTACTGAATTGAAAATGTACACGGCTATATGCAGAAAATTCCGATACCATGGAACCAGAGGTTTTTTTAATACAATCTCTCTCGAAATGATAAATGTGTTAACTCTTTCTCTTAATAAAGAGATTAGGCACTTTAATAAGTAACATTTTTGTATTATTAATTGTAATGCCTTCTTTATATCATCATGAATCGATCTACAATTGAAAAGTAATCCTGTGTTTAATGTCAAATTGATGCGAAATCACAACAATCCTCCCTAAAAATGAGAATGTTACGTTGATGAATTTTATAATTTTTTGTATTCCGGGCTCTATTTTATTTAGTATCTTTTTCATTAAATAAGATAGTTAGATATCATTTGATATCATGTTCTATAAGTTTAATATTAATTTACATTGTTAAAATGAAAATAACCAAGAATAATATAATGATAATAATAATATAAAGTACGGATCATTGAATATTATTTTCTAAACGATTACCGATTGAAATACAAAAGCATTCAATGCAGAAATAGATTAATAATATATATATAATAATACATTAAGGTCAAAACTGATAACAGCAGTGAAGAAAGGCAACATAAAGAAACGGCTTAATATAATGAATCTTCCTAAATTTTTCAATACTATTTGCTTAACATAAATTATTTCGTTGAATAACGAAAGTGCTGTTTTTATGCTCTAAGCTATTTGTAACACAACGCTCTTAGCGAGAATAGCCATGCTGTGCTGTGATTTCCGTACGTTTCGCGATGATATTTTCTTTACAAACAGATCGCCATCAAAGATGACAGACTATTCAGAAAGCTCGAAGACAGAAAACCTACAAATTATTGTCTAATTGGGAGTTAACTTGACCTATAATTCACACTTGATCTACGCGGTTACCATATTCATTACAGATGCTTATTCACTTGAATTGATGTACTGAAGGTTGTTGTCATTACGCAAGTCTTTGTCCCCTGAAGCCAAAACGACGTGATACCGTAATCTTTTGATTGGGTGAAGCCAAGCATATAAATTTCTAATCAGATATATTTTTTTGATTAGAAGTAAATCAAGGGCCTAATCCTGAAGCTATCATTTGTTATCATTGCTTTATGCAGACATCGCGATGATGCATTTCCATAAAAGATAAAGATGAATTCTTTTGCAAAAGATCAATCATTGCACACGATGGTTTTGATTAAGCGCTATCCATGAAAAACGGGTGTCTGTAAAACCCCGAACGTGCCCAGAACACCCCGGAATACCCCGGAACAATCCCAATTAATTAATGAAAAAACAATTTTCCAGATGTTAATGTTTGTACATGGGCCATAATCTCCCTTGCATTTATTTGTATATAAAATTGTAATACGTAATTTAATTAGTTTCAGACTGCAAAGTATTAATGATATCCTCTATTACATTCGTTGCCTTTTCACCTTCAGTTACACTTTTTATAGAATTTCCATTCCATTTATTATTTTATTCCTTCCTTGCATACTTTTTATTCATTTTCCTTTTTTCGTTCTTATTCCTTTTTAATGCTTCAGCCGTCATGCAGCTTGATTTAGGGGGGGGGGGGGGGGGGAGGGAGGGAGGGAGGGAGGGAGGGAGGGATTTATAGATTAACATAAATTTGTGTTATTACTTTGCAGTTATTACTTGGCACAAATTACATTTCTGTCCAAAATTGTAGCTAATTCAAAATTATTGCTGTTGCACTGTCTTTCAGGCGTTTGACATATGTGAGAGACTTCTTGATATTCCGTCTATTCTGGATGTACGTGACATGGTGGAGAATCCAGCTCCTGATAAACTAAGTGTTCTCACATTTGTGTCACAGCTTTTTAACTATTTTAAAGATAAAATACCAGGTAATTCAGTAAGTGTCACTTTTTCAATATTAAGCAATGATTGAGGCTGAGTATGATGAGTATGAGAGTATACAGAGCGAGGAGAGTGCTATCCATCATGGCCAAAGCCAATAACACTCTTAGAGATTTGCATAATTCTTCATCAGTGAAAGCCGGTTTCACAAATTGTTTTGTTATCTATTCAAAATATTTCCAGAATTTATAATTGAGGAAAAATGTGGCAAAATAAAACACTCAGTATTGAATTGTAATGTCTGCTTTCAAACTTGACGGCCGCCTGCATTTTGTCGTTCACATTTGTTTTCAATTGCAACTTATGAACATTGTGAGTCATCGAGATCAATAGTGCTTGCTCACATAATGATACGGAGCTGAACTCGCCAGTTGACTTTGACCAATAATAAGAAACGAAGAAATATTTTGAATGAATGTATGTTACATTTATGAGGCTAGTGATATCAAAAATGATGTCATGAATACTTACATATAGTTTCTTTTTTCCCTGCTTTGCTAATAATTACCCTTTGTTAAATTATCCAGCAAATCAAATTATGTCCACAAAGATGAATGCACCTATCAAGCCAAAGAACGACCTTGCAATGAGTGGCAGAGGAAAACGAGCGTCTCAACAGATAAACTCCCTGCAGGGCAAAGCAAAGAGGTTTTCCTCGGCTTTAAAGAACGTTTTCAAGTCGGAAACGAAAGATGATCGTTTAAAAGTGGAGGAGTCTTTGGCTAAGCAGTCAAGCAATGAGAACCTTAGGATTGCTTTAGAAAATGTAAGTTAACATTAACTCTATATAGTTCACATTTTTGCAATAGCACTTTCCATAGATGACGTCACGATGATGCATTATGGGAAATGCGGACAAGCCAAGCTCAAAATACATACTAATGTTTTTTGTCTTGTTGCTTCTAATTCATGGCAAAACCTCTTTAACAAAGTTTGTCCGCATTTCCATCCCACAAGGCTTTGCAAAATCTATTTTTAATTAACCGTGAAAAATGCTATTGTGGGTGCAGAAAAGGATCTACTGATCAGCTTACGATCCAATAAGAAGCTTAAAAGTATAAATTTCGGCAAGAGAGCATAAGTATTTATGCTCTCTTGTTTGCGGTTAATATACAGAATTTTCTTAAACCTTGTCAAAAGATACACTTTTGTCTGTTTTTTTTTTATGAAAACGTATTAACAATATAGGGTCCCGCGCAAAAGTTGAGGGTTTTGGCTTGTTGAACTAAGAAGTCTTACTATTCTCCAAAGGTCTCTTGTTACAAATGTTATTTTGGTAATTCAGCGTCATACGCGCGTGGGCTTCCTGTGCGCTCACCATGAACGTTCCAAAGTAGTCAGTCACCTTAACGCTCTTACAGCGCGACGCGCAAAAGTATATGACCACATTTAATGTATTTGTATACGTTTATGCACGGGAGTTTGTACTTTAAACAGACACATTTGATGTGAAGTTGTCTGATTTTACCGAATAAGGCGTGTAAACACTCGTTTCGCAGCATTAAGTCCGTGCATAGAAGTATGCGAATATATTAAAAGTGGTCATACTTTTGCGCGTCGCGCTGTAAAAATGTTCTTTAAAATGGCATAACCTTTTTTTTTCTTAATTTTTTTTAGGTAAAGAAGAAAGAAAGTCTGTCCAATCCTCGCCAAGTCAGCATAGGAACCGCGTGTTCTGTATGCAACACCAAGGTATATATCCTGGAACGACTAGTGGTGGAACACAAGCTTTTCCACAGAGCCTGTTTCAAGTGTTGTCAATGTGGAGCTGGTTTGAGACCTGGAACATACACATACGACGACAAAACGGACTCATTTTCTTGTATCTATGAATGTATGGAAGGTATGGAAGTTCTGTATCTTTCTGATTGCTCCAATTCAACCCAACCAATATAGCACTCCTTATAAAAGTCAAGAATAATTAATGAGAATTTTATAAAAGAATTCACATCCGTGCGACGAAGGTTTTAAAATCGTCCTGATTTGCATAAGTTTTAACTTGAATTTTTCTCGACTAGCTTTACTTTTATCTTGACAATTTTAGTAAAATATCAAAGAACTAACGTTGGACTTTTATAAGAAAATATACTATACAATATTCTCGTCCGATCTGTATGGGATAGTACAACGACTCGTCTTCGACGAGCCGTTGTATATGTCATACAGATTAGCCTCTCATATTGTATATATTACGCATCGTTCATTGTTACGAGTTTCAAGTGCTAGCGCTATAAAGCTATCTAAAAAACATGAGCAAATACAATGTGTGAGATAATTAATTCTGGCTGATATGTTGTTTATTTTTTTACTTACTAGATTTCAAAAAGACACAAGAGGAAATTCGAATCAAACTTCAGCCCATCACTGACAAAGTCTTTGACGTTCTGGATAAAGCAAGTCAAACAACAAACACTAGCCATAGCAATAAATCCACATGGAGCTCTGGGACACAAAACAACACTCTCGGTCCGCCATTTTCTATTGTCAAGAAAAACATCATTTCGATTGGTTCGCTTCAAAAGAGTTTTGAAGATCCCAGTAACACTAAAAGAAGAAGATCATCAAGCGTAGGAAAGAGTTCAAAAAGTAGAAGAACTCTTGCATTACCAGGAGATCAGGAATTGAAGAAGTCACACAGTGAAAACGCAATACACCATCAGGAACCAAACATTGAGGTTGAAGTGAAACGAGAAAATGGGAAAGTTAAGTCATGTGTAAAGATCCATCCAGTGCAAAAGAAACAAAATGACGATATAACAGATGAGAATCACAATAGTTCGGACGATGGTTCCAAGCCTTTATCAAGTTGGAAAGAGAAAGCAAAGGGCCCAGTGGGGCTAAACGATGCTTATAATAGAGAAGAAGAAGAGAAGCCACAAGAAGGAAGCGTGAATAAATTGCGCATGAAGTTCATGAATATCGACAACATGATTGAGGATAGACATCGTCAAAAAGTTGCAAAAAAGAACGAGAGAATTCAACGTGAAATAAGACGTCTTGTGCCAAATTGGAATGATGAGAACAATACTTCACAAGATGACACAATGGATGGCAGTGTCACTAGTGGATCCACCACACTTAAAAATATGGATTCTGATTGCGACTCACTGGGTACATCAAGTGGCCAAAGCAGCTCCTCCCAAATGGAAGATAAAATAGATACGGAAACAACTACTGGAGATAACACACAATCTACAAACAAAAGTGAAATAATCGTTAATGTGTCGTCCGTAAAAAGCGATACTAGCAATCCAAAGCGCCGAACAAATCAAACGAGAACTAAAAAATCTAACTTATCGGTACACGATTCAAGTTCATCTACTTCTTCGACACCTTCTCCAACGACTCTTACTATTCCTATTATTGTTAAACCAACTGTTGATAGCGACAGTGAACACGAACAAAGTGCACGTAAAGCCAGTCAATCGTCTTCAACACCAGGTATTCTTAGTCCATCGAGCGAGTCATCTTTTTCAGAGGCACCACAAACTCCAATGTCCTTAACAGGGGAGCAATGGGCAAGCCAGACTTCCTTGGATGATAACTCCGACAATCTTCCCAAAATGTCGATTGTTATAGCCCAGGAGGCCTCGTCGACGAAGATTAATAGCCGTTACTTTACCGTTGAAACTTGCGAGAGTAAAGACAGAAATGTAATTATAGAAGACAAGGAAATGGACACTGTGGACATTGAAGGTGAATTTAGATTTGGTGACGAAGGACATAAGTATACGAAAGCACAACAAGATATTTTAAGGTCATTAAGTAATTGTAAAATCACAAGAAATAAGTCAGACTTAGTGAAAGACGAAGAGGTATTTCTGTCGCCTTTGGAGATAATGGATGAATTGCATGCCTTGGGGACGTTGCTGACTGAATTGGAAAAGAGAGGCGTTGAAATGGAGAATATGCTGAGGCAAAGTCTGACCTGTAAGTATTGATAATTTTGATCCTTAACCAAAGTTGAGTAATTGAAATATATATAAATACTTATTATGCTCATATTTCTGATACGGTAGTTTCATCGTACGCTTTTTTTAATGGGCGTTGTGAACAACACATGCATGTATAATGCTTGCAAATGTTTTGTGCGATTACTATAACAAGCTAAAAAAAACATACTGCCCGGCTTTGCTATTTTCTAAAGAACAGCTAACCAATATCATTTGAAATGACCTTTGCAGTCTTTAATCACATGCAATGCTGGTGGTCTTGTGCAGATATTTAGACTATTAATTTTAATATCAGTAACTTGAGGGAAAGATGGAAATCGCGATCTCTAAAGTTTCCTCGAAAATCATGACAAATGTCATCACAAATGTTACAAGAAACTTTAGTTGAATCGTATCACCAGTTCTTCACACTTGGCACGTGACAAACCTTATTAGGGCATGCCATTGGACAACGACATATTAAGGTTTTTGAGGTTCTTTGTATCCATCATTATGATTGTATTTGATGTTCATCATGCACGATGTCCTTTCCAAACCCTACCATTTGTTGCTGTTGTTTAATAATCAGTCGATTAGCCTAATTTTTTTTTACCATAAATCTCAACAGCCGAAAATTCAATAGAGAATGAAGACGAACTGATGCGGGAATGGCTTACTCTTGTGCAAGAAAAGAACATTATTTTACGACGAGAATCAGAACTGATATACTTGTAAGTGTTTAAATACTTATCTTTGGCAAACAAATGATGTTATGTAATGGTCTTTTTTCAAGCAATATTCCTAGATGTCAACATGATTGTGCGTGGATTTACAATCGTTTATTTTAAATGTCTTAATTGGCCATTAATACTTTTTCTTAGAATGAAGTTCCATCAGTACGAAGACCGTTACCTTGTGGTTGAATGTGAACTTCGTGCTCTACTTTCCATGAAAGGTATAATAATTGTTATCAATTTTATATGGTTAATCTACTATAACATCATAGTTACATTATATCCTCTAAAGACTTAAATTCATAATGTATATGATAACCATCAACCAACAAAACCGACCATGCCAACCGTCCAACCAACCAAATCATTCAACCAGCCTACCAACCAAACTTACCAACCAACCAACCAACTATCCATCAATCCATCCATCCAACCAACCATCCAACCAACCTCTCACCAAACCAATCAATTCATTCAACCAGCCTACCAACCAACCAATCCTACATCCATCCATCCAACCAACCAACCAACCTCTCACCATACCAACTAATTCATTCAACCAGCCTACCAACCAAACTTATCAACCAACCAACCAACCCAACATCCATCCATCCATCCAACCAACCAACCAACCAACCAACTAACCTCTCACCAAACCAACCAATTCATTCAGCCAGCCTACCAACCAAACTTACCAACCAACCAACCCAACATCCATCCATCCAACCAGCCAACCAACCTCTCACCAAGCCAACCAATTCATTCAGCCAGCAAACAGCCATCCAACCAAATATACTAACCAACCAACCAACCATCTATCCATCATCCATCCATACAACCAACCAACCTCTCACCCTAACAACCAATTCAACTATCAGACCAACCAACCAATCTCCCGATCCCCGACCAACCATCCAACCAACCAACCAATCCAGCCAATTCAACCGACCGACCCACCGATCAATCGACAAACCAATGAATCTAAAAAAACTTACTAGCAAGCAACTTAACCCAAACAAACCCAAACAGATAAAAGTGACTTCATTAAAAGTATATTTGCATGTTTATTTACGATTTTCCAATCTGATCACATGCTCTGACATTTCAGATGAAGCGAAGACAGTAGAAAACATAAAGAGAGAACGCGAACTGATGGCGGAACTTTTCAGCCTTGTTCAACGAAGAAGTAGTGTTGTCGACAAGCTTGAAGAGGATAAACTAAGGTAAATGAAAGTTGCCGATAAATTCAAATTAATTTAGATAGAACAGCACTTTGGAGGTGGAAACTTTATTACGTTGTGTTGTCTCCGCAACTAAAGATTTGGTTGATTGGTGTATATAATAAATAAATTAAAATCAAAACATAAATAAAAAAAGAAAATATCATATAGTGTTTCGTTCGTTTTGGTCATTCTGTGGATATAGCAACAAATGATAATAAATAGTTCTTGTGCTTTGAAAGTGTATTTGATGCAATTGTTCTGAAATTTAGAGAGAAGCAAGAAGAAGAAAATTCTAAAAATGGCCTAGATGATGGTATGTACATGAAAATAGACTCTTGCAATCAAATATAAACGATTATATAAAATTTTTTATATGAATTTATTATATAGCAAAGATATAACGCACGCTCTCTTTGGTCAAAAAGCGGGCCGTACTTTTTCCGTACGGACCGGAAAAGCGAGAGCAGCTTATTTATTATAATTTTTTTCCCCTAAAGTTGCTATATAATAAATATCTTATTAACCTCGCTTGCTCGGGCAGTACTGGAAGTTATGGAAATGTAGAAATGTAGTAATGTAGAAATTCTCGATGACGACTATTGCCTGCCTGTTGTTAATTGTTCTCATTTATATCCCAGGGATCAACGGGGCAAGTGATGAAACATGGGGACAGAAGCAAGACTACACAAAAGTTGCTTTCTCACGGTTTTATTGCTGAAATCCATAGAAAGCTTCTATGATTGCTTTATTCATGTGTGCTAATACCACCTAAAGTTGCTTTCTCGTGGTTTTATTGTTGAAATCCATAGAAAGCTTTTATAATTGCTTTGTACATATGTGCTACTATCACCAAAGTGCTTACGCTTGCTTCTAATGTGCATGACATACAATAGAGTGATCAAAGCTATCTGATAAAAGTAATATACAACATAAGGCCTTTTATGCAGTTCTTGTTGTTCATTGTGAAGCTTATGATTCGGTACTATCACCAGAATGCTTTCGCTCAAGGCTTTTAATGAGATGCAATAGAGAGAGAGATTGATAAACGTAGTGTACAGCATTGGGTGTCATACAATAAACCAGTTATAGAATTTTCTTCGTGAGACTTATGACTGGGCGCAGAAATACACACATACAGTAATCATAATACCTTTATTATGAAACCCTCCATGTAGACGTCGTGGGGACTGGATCCGGATTTCTCTAGCGTCATATGTACATGAACATTATAGTTATAAGATGTGTGAATATACAGACATTTGATATAGACCAACAAAACTTGTACTTGAAACCGTTCATCGCTCTTTTGGTACGTACTTTAAACAGTTTGCTATATGTTGGGCCTTTAGGCAGGTTCTCGTGTTGTATTGATTGGTATAACTACTTTGTAGGATATATCAAAGAGCTTGTTATCTGCTGTGATCATTTCTTAAAGAACAGTTAACCACGGTCTTTCATCCTTTAATTGGTACGAATCGACGGTAGTAGGAAAGAAGTTGAGAAAAACTTGTTGCAGGTTTGCTGTTGTTGTTTTTTAAATCTTTGTTTAATAGTACATTCGTTTCCTCCCTCCCTTGGTCTGAATAAAATTTAATAAAATCCCCTTTACCAACACACCGTTATGTGTTTTTAAATACTTCCAGTGCATGTGCGAATTGATAATCAATGTACATCTGTATACTGATGAATTAAACGTTTCGGCGTTTGCTTTGGCTACATGGTGCATATACTCGGTTGTAATATAGACTTAACATACTACTTGTCAAAACATATAGATTGTTTGTGTATATAAAATGCTATAAGTTTTAATAAAGCGTTTGAAGAATGATGATCGTTTTGAAGTATTTGCCTCCTCATAGTGATAGTGTTGTCTTTTCGTCGTGACAACATTTATCGAGACATCTGTTAACCGATTGTTTCTGTTTAGCCTTTCCCTCCTATGAAGCACGGAGACCACTACACCTCACAAAAAATACCGTCGAAAGTCTAGAAGATAAGTAGGCTTCGTGGTATACTGGTCCTTCCAATGTGTAATGCTTTTTTAAGAGAGACCTCCAGTTTAACGTATATGTCCAAACAGGGCTCATACCCATGAATAATGAAATTTAAAGGCCCGGGCTAACAGTTTCAACATTATATTTGCTTCAACATATCCGTTCGATTTGTTTAATGGCAACCGTTGAAGCCGTTCCAACCCTTTCAACATTGTTGAAACGCGTTTATTCGATGTTTAATTGATGTTGAAAGAGTTTAAAAGCGTTTAAACATTGCCATTCAACAAAATCGAACGGATGTTGAAGCAAATGTTGAAGCCGTTTGCCCGGGCCTAATTAAAGGCTACCTCGCGCTCTGCAGTTATGGTGAACTATCTGATGTAGTACGTTCAGTCGGTGCTCCGAAGAAGCGTTATAAACACCTGCTTAAGAGCTCAGTTAGTAATTGTGGCACATCAGACTTAAAGACCCTCGTCAAGAACAGGGCTAGATGGAGGTTGAAAGGCGTGACAAGTTTCAAGGAGAAGCAAGTTAAAGAACGTAAGAAAAAGCGTAGTTGTCGGGAGAAGAGACAAACAGACGGTAAAATTGGTATTTTCAAATTTATTTGATTTTTAACCAAGATTTTGATTTTCCGCGACTTTTCTTCAGAATCGTTTTAATTTCATTAAGCGTTTTTCTTTATTAATCAATAATCCGTTTTCTCGTTATTTATCACCGCTATATGACAAAAGGCGAATTTGCTCAGTCTAAGCCTCGATTTGTTGTAAGTATATATTCACATATTCCATGCAAAGCACGAAAGAATGTAACAGCTTAACAATGGTAAACACATTTGAATTTGCTCTGACTCGAGGCTATCCGACCGTGGTCTATTAATATTAGCGCTACTGCAAGATAAACCATAAATACAGTTGTTAAAGTTTCACTTGGACCTGCTTGCATGCATTAGCGAACATCCAAATGGCGTGCTGTAAATATTATGAATTATAAATAAGATTCGATATATTACGATATATATGTCTCTGATAACATGCATGCAAGGATATGATTTAAAAAGCCACTTTCTAGTTCCGGATGTAAACCAATTCCAATGCAGCTCCGGCCTATATGGGATTCTTTATCAAGGCTTAAATAAAACAAAAACGTTATGTAATAATCTATTAGTAAATTTATTAATGTATATTTTCTTATAAGGGTGGCGGGGGTAGGAGGGATAGAGGAGGTGAGGTGGGCCGGGGTGTTCTTCTTTGTAAATTCCACCCCTACCCAATTACCCGATTCTTATCCTTTTTACAAATGATATTTGGAATAGTCACCATGTCTGTTTTTAAAGGTTGATCATTGTTAGGTAAATTAGGTAAAATGAAATGTTTGTTTATTTATTTACCTTTTTTTTTGTCACATTCTACTGACTCAATCTGCTCTTCGGTAAACTGTTGAAGTTCGTTCTTTATTTCTGCTGTTGTCATGTTTTGTGTTGTTTTGTAGTAACAAATAAATCCTTTGAATTTAGTGACTTCACACAAGTTGCAATTTTCGATTGTGTCTTTTATCTGGAAAACGAAAAGAAAATCTAAAAATGCAATCTAAGTTAAGAAAGTACTAATAAATAGTTACTATTTTGTCACTAACCCTCAACCAGAACATCTTGAGACAAAAGAGTACTACACAAGAAACCTTATTATCCTTTGTTTTATATATTATTTATTCTGGGTGAATAGTAGCAACAATTTATAAACTAAATAGTGACTATTTGTTTGAATTTACTTGATATTATTTCATAGTTTAACTGCATTTGCTCTAGAATGATTTTCCGTCGTATGTGAAAGAAAAATGACTAGTTTGTAGTAGTGCGTAATAGTTGCATAATATATTAAAATATAGAAACAAAGAGACTAGAAGAGTCAATATTATGTGATTAAAACACAAGAAACTACAGTGACATTTACAACCATCCACTCCCACTCCCACTACCACCACTACGACTTTCACCACTAACACAGCTACTACACAGCTACCCGTACCACTACCAGTACCACTATTACCACTAACCGGACAACCTGTATATAATAGAACAACCTTTATTTTATTATTTTTTTACGTTTTGTCTCTGACTTGAAAACTTGAAAGTATCAGACGTTTCGGTCCATCATCACGGACCTCCATCGGTGATGGCGGTTGTGGATGATTTTAACATCCTTGAAATTAATCTCATGGCCTGTTGAGTTCAGTGGAGTGTTCAGCCACTTTGGATACAGAGGTAGCATTACAGACGGCTCTCTTATGTTCCTTTATTCTTGTTTCAAGTCAGAGACAAAACGTAAAAAAATTATAATAATGAATCCTGACTGCAATTTCAGAATTTGTAACCTTTATTTTGTTAGAGACTTACCCCTTGCTCTGATACTCCATATGATTCGCTCAATTTTGTGTAATTCAAAGAAGAATACGATGAGCAATACCGTTCACAAATGTCCTCTCGAGTCCAGTTGCTGTTTAGCCTGCAGTCTTTTTTAAAGCCCTGCTCTTCCGCTAATTTATAGACCATGTCTTTTAAAAAGTCATCGCTGAAGTAAGGGACTGAAATACGTTCTGTGCAATCTTTTATTTGGAAGTTAGCTATGGTTTTAGCGGATATTATTACTCGTTCAAGACTCTTTTCTCCTTCTTTGCATCCTCTTACAACCAAGCTACGGAAATAGAATAATAAAAGGCATCTCAGTCAGTTTTGTCAAATATGCTTCAAATCAGTGCTCAATGTAAAATACAAATTGGCCTGACTCTGATCTGATTTATTCAGACGTTTCGATCTACACTTGGACCTTCATCAGTGATCGTTACAAACATTCGTTATAATGTATATAATGTTATAATATCGCCATACATTATAACGAATCACTCAGTTTGTAACGATCACTGATTAAGGTCTAAGTGTAGATCGAAACGTCTGAATAAATTAAACCAAAATCAGGCCAGAGTCAAACCAATTAATTTGTATTTTGATAAATCCTGGCTGCAAATTCAACATTTTTACTAGTGCTCAATGTAGGCTAAATATCTGAATCGAACACATACCTAATCAACCAAGCTCTATCTTTGAGACAATTATAGATAAAAGGTAGGGATCCAACAGCATTCGTATACAAGTCAGTTGAGAGTGAAACGATTTCCATGATGTTCGTATTTTTTGGCATATTTTCGATGTACAGATCTGTGATATCAATCATATCTTGCAGTCCATTGTTATTGGCTTGAATCTCTTTCATATTCTTTGACATTTTTCTTAAATCTTCCAACAACACGTCACTAGAAAGCTGTGCGATCATTTCGTCTTTTAACTGAAGAAAGGCAACAACAATTACAATTGCTATATATGACTGTTCATAAACATGAAATTGACAATGGCAATGGCAATTAGTGAAAATGACGTTGAGTAAGACATAAATGAAATATGGAGATACAAACGAAAATAGTAATTTTCGATGGCAAGGGTAAGGGCAAGGGCAAGGGCAAGGGCAAGGGCAAGGGCAAGGGCAAGGGCAAGGGCAAGGGCAAGCTGACAATCGCTAGGGCAAGCTGACAATCGCTATGATACTCATACCTCAATCATTTGATCCATTGCTTCTGTCACATTGTTTAGAAGTTCCGTGTAAGTTTGATTAGCCAACACGACTTGGTTGTATGCTCTTTCAGCCTCATCGCGAATCTTCTTGCAATCTGATCGACCAAAGTTCTTAAATATGGTGTATATATCAAATGCTACAGAAAGACAAAGGTGTTAATATATAATGGTAATTATCTAATAATAATTATAATTTAAAAGCAATAAGTCGTACGATTATTTTACAAAAATATAGCGGAGAAGAAAATCGTGGCTTACCACAAGAGTCAACCCTGGATCCACTTTACTTTCTTTTAATAAATATGATTATTACTTGCCAAATTGATTCAAATGCAAAATATCAACCATGTTCTGACGATTCTATTATAGGCGATACAAAGACAGTACAACAACACCGTCACAATCGTATTGAACATAACATTACTTGCAGCAATGGGGTATGTACCACTGGATAGCGTATGGTGTTTGGCCTTGTCTTGAACAGGGCATGAATTTTACCCCAAATTGTCTTAATACATGTACTTTTTTTTACGTCTCAATACTCCCAGCTGGACACGTATCATATACCCTATTAATCGGGTAGACTCAAACTCACTACTTTTACGTTAATTATTTTGCACACAACTCGGCTCACATGCTCATTTTTGCGGAGGAAGGAAAAACGGATAACCCGGAAAAAAACCTCGTGGCATAAGAGAGAAGCACACATCGAACAAACTGAACTCACATATAATCCATGCCCGAGCCGGGACTCGAACCTGGAACACCCATGCCACCCGTGAAATCTAGGATCTTGAATATTGTCAAACAAGACCCTATGTTTAATGCTTTCGTGTGTCGTGTGCTTTCATTTTTTTAAGAAACTTTCGCAACACAGGTCCTCACTATGTGTGATATTTAATATCGCACTTAATCAGTTTGGTCCAGTTTTTGATTTGTCTTGAATAGGGTATGGGTTTCTTTTACTCTCGATCGATCTCCGGCAGCACATTCTTAACCAAACCCAACTCGAATATCCCCTCCCCTCCCCAAAGGCTTGCAGCAAAATGAAAAATTGAGCGAGCCATCACACGCATGCGCAATGTGACTCACCTGCAAACATAAAATGTGAAATGCCTGCGAAACCTTTAGCTAATTTCTCCACTACTTTCAACGCTTTGCCGTATTTTCCTTTGATAATGCTCCTTAACACAGCTTTCTTTGATTCAAGATATGCTTTACTTCGCGAAAAATAACTGTTTAGCCCTTTTGCTAATTTGGACGTTGGTTTTGGGAGTTTGATGCTTCCAAACTTCTTAGCCAGCTATAGGGGAAAAAAAAGGAAAATGTAGATGTTTAAAACATAGTTTAAAAAATATACAAGAAAATACGGGCTAAACAAATAAACAGCTGATATCAATAACGTATCAGAAATACCGTATGCAATCTTGAAAACAATACCATTACCATATATGATATTGTAGGTGAGAAGCAACAAAAGACTTTGACTAGCGCGCTAGATTTTTAACAGGTTGAGATTTCAACAGAACAATAGGCATATCTTTGATACGAAAATACGGGCTAAACAAATAAACAGCCGATAAATGAGTTCCGCATGCATAAATGAATGTCGGACATTTGTTGGTAACTATAAAGATATTGATAAGGGCAAGGGCGGATCCAGGAGGTGAGTCCATTGCCTGGCGTACTTTTTTGTGGTATCTTTTAGTGGTTAAAAATTTAGTGGGTGTCCCTAGTGGCACCGTTCACCTCCCTAGCCTCCCTTATTATAACAATAACAATTATAATATATAATACGTACCGAAGAGGAACTGACGATCTTCAAACGAGATTTTGCAAAGGTGAGTATTTTAGGAATTCGAGGAATGGCATTACTGAAAATAGGTATAGCAAGATTAACCGTCTTGTCAATCCTGGTCCAGTACGTTTGAGCAACAGTTCCATAATCAATCGTGGCACCAGTTTCTTTTGCTTTCCCTAGCATTGTCTAGGATCAGATAAATTTGGATATTAATCATGATGTAGCTAATTGAAGAGGCACAAACATCAAAGCACATTTCTTAGAATGGCAATGCAAAAGTCCAGTTTCGCTTTATCTATCTAATCGCTTTCTTCTTTTCACCTAGCTCCTTGCGGGGTATGAGGCGAGAAACAACTCCCTCCACTTTGGCCTGTTCGCTGCGATCTGTTCAGCCTCTTTCCAGTACAGTCCCGCCACCCCATCTTTTTCCTCTCTTTTCCAATTGTTCTCCTCCATGGCCTTCGCTTCTTACGCTTTACTATTACTATATAACCGCTTTACTATTTGACAAAAAGCGCATTTGCACAGGCTAAGCCTCGATATGTTATAAAAATATTCACAAATTCCAAGCCGAGGACGAGAAAACACTACCGCTAAACAATAAAAACAACATTTAAATTTACTCTGGATTGAAATTATCCCTGTGCAAATGCGCCTTTTGTGAAATTGTACAGCGGTACTAGATAACATGAAACTGGAGTATTTTGCTAGGAAATCTTAGGAAGAAAAACATTTTAAAAACAACTGTGTAGTTATTTGTATATGTATACTTTTTAAGAAAAATATGGAAAAAAGGAAAGAAACTTTTGCTAAAGCAATTCTCCACAGAGAGGACAAATACATACATCTCGAAAAACTTCTATGAAAAGTATTTACAATTCATATAATAATAATGATAATTTAAAAAAAACCCCGATATTTTAGAAAATTAATTTTCCTTGAATAATACTGATTGGTATATAGATAGATACCTCTATATCCAATGTTGTCTGATTAAGAGCTTCTTCGATATCTGGAGTAATTATCTGCAGTAGTTGTTGTGAGAGGTATCCAGCCTCGTTAATCTCATTAATAGTCTCATTAAAGTTATAATTAAGACGCTCAACAAAAATTTGCATCTCCTCAGCTGAAACAGAAAAAAGAAAATATTATTGATATGAAAAGGTGCCTACTATTTAATGGTACTTTAGGCTAGGTTTACACGGGACCGGACGAATTTTTGACCGGTCAAAAGATCGACATGGACATGCTGTTCACACGGAACCGATCATTACAATATTTTCGTTTTGACCGGTTAGGCGTTCAAATTATTGCACGTTTAGCGCGGTGCCGTGTGAACGGAACCCCTAAGCGGATGTGTTTTTTGACCGGTCAAAAATTTGCCCGGTACCGTGTAAATGTAGCCTAATTGATTAGATATATAAAGAACCTTTCTGTTTTATAAGTTACAGTATTTTATTCACCCCACTAGAGTGAAAACACTAAAACCATGAAATAAAAACAAAATAGCTACTAACTAATAGTTTCTATTTAGTGACTATTTAGTCAGTATCACTCAACCAGAAACATCAAATACAAAAGGAAACAATACTTCATTACAACTTTAATTGTGTTTGATAGTGACTAATAGTCGCTAAATAAGAACAATTACACAGTAGCATTTTGATTCTATTTCATGGATATAGTGTTTGGCAATGCGCTCTACTAGCTGTTGCATAATTTATTTATTTTCGATTTGCTTGCTTGTATAGTATATAATTTTTTATAATATTAATACAAAAGGTTTTTACATGAATGATTGTATGGTTTAAATATTTGGTAAAGAATAAAAGTACAAGCTTGATTTCAAATACTGACAAACCTTACTTTTATATTGAAGGTTGTTAATTTTTGGTGTCCCTGCGTTTATGTCCTTGGTCATGGCGTCTGCTAAGTCTGTAAAACTTTTTGCTTCTTTGCCATAATCTGTTTTCTCACACGGCACGATATAGGTGTAGGCAGTGGAAATAATGGACACGACACTTGTGATTCCATGGAAATACTCAGTGCCCACCTCAAAAACTTTGAATGCGTATTTCAGTAGAGTCTTAGCTGAAATGATTGGACATATAATCTTTATTGTATATATTTTTATATATTTCAAATATAATAAAGGTTGATTTATAAAGATACAAATAGTTTATTTACAATTTAACTGTGAAGCTTTTAAAATTTATATTTAAAATTTAAAAAAATGTTTGTTTGATCATTTATCTCCCAGATAATTCATCTCTTATAGATAGAACAAGTCCTATGTAGTAGATGTAGTAATTGTGGTGTAGTTGTGTTATATGTATGTTATTGAAATGCCATTAGTATTATATAGTTCTTGTGTGTGATTGTGCTTGTTTGTGTATATATATATAGTTAATTATAAATAAGCTTATTTCATTGAAAAAAAAGAGGTACCCTGGAAACCAGAGGGTTTCTTGATCTATTATTTGTATTTATCATTTGTATGTCTGTGTTCGTTAACCTCACAAACCATCAGATTTACAGACGCCATTAAAAAAGCAAGTAGAAAATAACCTCTGGTACCCAAGGTACCAAAACGGAGGACATCATTATATTCCTGGTAATTCGTGTCATCGTTTGCAGCTTTGGGTAGAATTAATTAAGATGAGTGTGATTTCAGCTAGCAAAGATTTCAATTTGAAATAGTTGAATTGTGTAAACGATTGCTGAGATAAAGCCCCCCCCCCCCCCCCCCTTCCATTTCCCTTCATACCTGCTTGCCAACTGCGCTTTTCAATTTTAGCTTCGACCAAATCTTTTGTCTTTCGATGGTGCATCCGAAGGAGATATGCTGTTCCAAACTCATTGAAAACAAGGAAAATGCATATGTACACTGCAAAACTAGAGATCTTTCTCATCTTGGAAAACCTTTCGGAGTTGTAATAAAGAGAATAGAGAAAATTGGTAAACATTTTCGAGCAACAAAAAATAATTTTAAACATTTCTCTCTCTTTCTCTGCCCCTCCCACTCCGATTCTATTTTGTCATAACATAGGAAAAGCAACGCAAAGGAAAAGTAAGGAAAAACGCAAAGGAAGGGTGCCTGCGGATGAGGCTAGATTAAGGCACAGTTGCAATAATATAAATCTTGACACATACACCTAATTGCAAGAACGTTGTCCTGATTTTTGTAATTTAGTGGGAAAGGAATTAATTCACTGAAAGAGACAAGAAGATCACTGTTATTCTTTTGTTATTTTTTCTTACTAAATTACTAGTTCCTTTTTCATGTGACAACATTCTTGCAATTAGGTGTACATATGTATATGATATATGAGTATTTAACTAGTCAACACCAATTCTATATGTTGCTAATGCTCGATTTTGGCCGCGTCGAAAAGCATTTGTTCGTCTTCCTTTTCGAACCAGTTACTTGCTGTATTAACTCTTATATGAACTATGTCGTAAATGTTATCTTGTTCTAAAGTAGTTCTAATATAATTTTGATATCTCTACTAAACTCTTAGTACTTAGAACAAATTTAAGGTAAATATGACCTATAATTTTTCCCTTAAATAGAGAAGCTTTCTTTTTGCTTTTGACAGTCCATACGTTACTTGACTTGGTATATCATAAAGTATTATATATTGTGCAGTTTAAATTAGCAACGCCAGTTATTAACAATACCTTTAATTTGGATTGATTCTGCTACAATATTCCCCCTTCTGGTCTATAAGCTTGCAAATCCTAAAATACAAAACAGATGTCAGGGAGAGTGACTAACATTATGATTTGATTGAGATATAATTTTTTTTATACAAGAGGCAGGTTCCTTAATAATTAAAGACCTTTAATTTGTCATGAAATAAAATAAAATTACAATAAACAAGTTTAAAAATATAAGCCTATTCATGCTTTTGTATTTGATGTTTCTGGTTGAATTTATATTTCTATTTTTAAAAGTGTTTTTGCTCTAGTGAGGTTTTAGTTTTATTTTAGTTGATAAGCTCTAGTATTTTTTATGCGGTGAATTCATTTATTTGCTCAACAAGGGGAAAATCTTCTCATGAAATCACAACAACAAAACACTTATCTATATCTCATATAGAGCGTAAACACTATATCCATGAAATAGAATCAGTTGAAAATTATACTGTGTAATAGTTCTTATTTAGTGGCTATTAGTCACTATCAATGACAATGTTGTAATGAAGTATTGTTCCCTTTTGCATTTGATGTTTCTGTTTTGAGTGATACTGACTGAATAGTCACTAAATAGAAACTATTAGTTAGTAGCTATTTTGTTTTTATTTCATGGTTTTAGTGTTTTCGCTCTATATACGGAATATGTTAGAAAAACTTAGGAAGCACAATGTCACTCGTTGGAAGTACTGATAACCAGTGCCAGAACGTAGAAAGTTGTTATATTAGGATACTTAGAAAAGTGGGATATTGTAACAATGGGATATTGTAACGTACAATTATTAAAAGGCTTAAAAAAGCAATCATTACGGGTGAACACTTCAGATTTTAATTTAGAAATATGAGCAATGTTTTCGTGCCAATCAATCCCTCACCTGCTAAAAGTGCTCCACTGGCTAAATATTTCGTTCCCAAGTAGGTCAAAACATCTTCAAAGGTGCAATACTTTAGATTTTAATTAGAAAAATGAGTTATGTTTTTCGGGTTGCCACTCAATCTGTCACCTGCTAAAAGTGCTCCACTAGCTAGATATTTCGATCCCAAGAAGGTCAAAACATCTTCAAAGATCCATACTTCAGATTTTAATTAAAAAAATGAGTAATGTTTTCCGCGTGCCACTCAATCCGTCACCTGTTAAAGGTATATTCCACTAATTATTTTGTTCCCCTTAGGGTCAAAACATCTTCCAAGGTTAACAGATTAGACCAGGGTAAGAAAATCGTTTTAATACAGCCCATTGAAAATTTGCCTAACAACATTTGGCATTCCCCCCAAGTTTGGAAGAAATTGTGAGTTGTATGTAGTTGTGTGTTTAAAATTGTTACCTATATATTGTTACCCTCGTCAAAACATATAAAATCAATCAAATGTTCGCCCGTCCTTTTGAGAGACATTTAGCTGTCATTTTATTTGAATGACGTTCAACCATTATTAGTTAAACTGTTTTCCTTTCGCCTGAAACAGGCTTTCAGCTGTATTGTTTGATATAATGTATACATTCCTTGAATTAAAGTGTTAAAAACATGTTAAACACTATCGAGGCTGACGTTGATCAAAGAAAACTATGAAAAGGACTATTCACCAAAATTCATCAACACAGGGGCGGACGGAGAGGTTTTTGATCCCCCTCCCTTTTGTAGTTAAAGTCCCGTTTTAACAAAGAAAAGCAGGCACATTAATTTTGCGCTCTTGTGTCTGCTCTTGTGTCTGCCGTTATCCGCCAAAAGGATATCAAAGTTCATCCCCCTTGTCACATTTCTGGATCCGCCCCTACATCATCATTTACATCAGCGTTTAGTTATAAACGAACACCCCATATGGTTTACTGCGTAGGCATTTAGTTTGGCTTGGAGTACTGAAATAACTGGACATATTGTTGGCTATAGGTAACATTGTTTTCTCATCAAAACGATTTGGTATCTCAATCTCTAAATTTAATTTTCTCAGAAACAAAGAAGCAAGCATGAATCGTCTGCAGCGGTTGACGGTCTTCCTGTGTGCTTTAGTCTTTTTGAACGAAGTTGGCCCGTCACACCTTCTTCGTCACTCACTTTTATTGAAAACGCAAAAGGAAAGAGGTGAAGCAATCAAAGACGATAAACGCTTTGGTGTTCCCGTAGGAGCATGTAAGTATCGATCATAAGTAAACATTTCAAGTATTCCGTTAGAAAGCTAGACAGCACCGCTATAATTGTTTGGTTGGGTTTAGGGTAATTGTTTGGAAGGACTCTATTGTAATTTAAACCAATTCCTAAAGGATGTTTCAATTTGGTGAATGATCGCCCCATTTATTAAAATGAAAAGAGTTCCTACATATTTAACAGGTCTTCTTGAGCCTACACGCACCCGGGTGATAACAATTCATTTGCTTCAATATACCTTTTCACGGTTCACGTCCACAACCTCAGCCTCGATAGCGTGTAATATATTCTTTAGAATTTGATCACAACCCTTGGAATTTTTAAAGTGCACCTAGCTGACGCCCTTCATGATATTTTGCAAATCTGTTTGACATGAGGTGTATAATAAGTGTACTTAATTTTTCTTGATGTCTCCTTTCTGAGATATAAGCATTTGAAATCTGAAAATGCAAATGAAGTGACGTCTACCCAGGCCTCATTAAATATACAAAAGTTATCTGGAAATAATTATAGCATTTTTTTAAAGCTCAATATCTGTATTACTAATATTTACACTACCATTAGCATTTTTACTTCTTTACAAAAACAAGCTTGCTGTCAGCTTTGAAACAAAACTTTGACAAATTCCTGGGATGACGTCACCTCATTTGCATTTTCAGATTTCAAATGTTCATATCTCAGAAAGGAGGGGTCGACATCAAAAAATATTAAGTACACTTATTTTACGCCTCATGTACAACAGATTTGCAAAATATCATGAAGGGCTTCAGGTGCACTTTAAGTGTTTCAATTGTTTGATAATGTGTACATTCCTTAAACTAATGCGAACTGTAGTCAAATTCTAAAGAATATATCACACGCTATCGAGGCTGAGGTTGTGGACGTGGACCGTGAAAAAGTCCGTCTATTATTGAATACACCTATGACTATTCGATAACCATTATTTTCTGCATGCATGCCATATGTTATCTGTATTCTCATTTATAATAACTCTATGTTTGCATTTATATTCACTGTGTTGTTTTCGTTTTGTACCATTTGACTGTGTTTAACAGGGATTCAAACTATCCAGGCAAAATTCGACGACTTGTATAACTATTGTTGAAAATAAACAACGTAAAATTAACAATAATCTGAACACAAATGAAGACTAGCGAGTAATTATAAACTATTACTCCGACGAAGGGCTAAAGCTCGAAACGTCAATAAAGTTAATTCAATATTTTTTACGGTGTTACCAATTTCATTATATTACCTATCGTTAATGATCTGAACATGTATATATGTATGCAATTGTTTCAGTGGCCCATCTTTTGAAATTTGGATACCATGCGTTGGAATTGGGATCTCAATTCTTTGCTGATATCACATCTCTCGTATCAATTGTATCAGAGATCTACGCTGCGCTGGATGATTGTAAGAGAGGAGAATATGCCATTATAGATGACTGGACTACAGAAGCTAAGGATACAGTTAACTTTATTAATTCAAACACTCATAAAATCAATGAAATGCAGCTTGAAAGTAAGCACATGGGCTCAACATTTTCCAAGGTTGTAGTTATGTCTATTAATCGTGGTGTTCATATGTCAAGTTGCATTTATATATACTATTAATAAGCATATGTAATAGTAATTGTGACATCGTCAATGCAGGATCGAGGTGAAGCCTGGGGAGAGTTATGTCCCGCAAAGGCCTTTGGGTTTGTTGCATATGGGACGAAACAATACAAAATGGCGTTGCTGTCACATCTAACAATCGCAAGAGCCTTTCAGAATCTTAATTCGCCACAGGCCACATCTAAACTCTGCTTTGTTAAATTAACAGTAGTAACATACAGCATGTTCAAACATCGAAGTCACAGTTCAAACTCTGCCGAAGCCGGTAAAGGATGTCGGTATTTCTTCTCTTGTTATTGATCTGTTTATAGCAATGACAAGTTATTGCAGTCGTAGATGATGAAACAAATATTTATTTAAAAAGTTTGAAACTCCATCTCTAATAAAGACAATAAAATAATGTACACATGTACATACTTTATTCATCATGGTATAATTAACCATTACAATTATTTTCAGTAAAAAATACGCAAACAGTTGCTGAGTCCCTCAATTACATATTCAATCAGACACTCAAAGAAATGGAAGAAGTGGGATTATTATCCGAACAACTGTTATACCAAGTCAACCCATCGCTTCCAGAAAATCTTAATAAATCTACCATTGAAATTGAGGTATAAGAAAACTATAAAAGTCGCCAACATGGAGTAGAGAACTGTGAGAGGGACTATAGTCCCCTTCACAGTTCCCTGCGCCATCTTGAAAGGTAGCCAGGCCTTTGCAATGATAAAGACGCGTTAGTAATATTCCCGCAAGGTGTTAAAAAGTCTCTTATTGCAAGCTCACCATTGTCTCGCTTCGATGCAAAGGCCCGGCTACCTTTTAAGATGGTCCAGGGAACTGTGAAGGGGGCTATTCCCACACTCCAAACTCCTATCATAATTTTTGCGGGGCATTTCCGCCGTCTAATTGGTTAACATAGTCTATAAAGCCACCTGGATAAACATTAAGTAATTTACGTTTTTTTTTTCTCTTTTCTTTTTGTTAAAATGTAGAAAGCTGTGCGGGAAAGTGCAGATAATGAAGAAGAGGTAGACTATGCAGAGATGTCTGGTGAGGTTATCGATAAAATAGATCAAAGTGTTCAAGTCGCTGTACCTGTGTTTACTGTAGCATTGCCGAGATTGCCAAAGGCGTTACACTTTGCAAAGAAAAGACTGGGGACCATTAAAACCTCAAATGTAAGTATTAAATGCCTTCAATTAACGTATTTTAGAAATTCTGTGCAGAAAAAAAAAACAAGTTACCAAGTACCAAACAACAAACCATGAATAAATAACCAAACAAACAATCAATCAATCAATCAGACAGACAGACAGACAGATAGACAAACCAATAAGCAGAGAGAGAAAAAACAGACAAACAAAGCTGCACTGAGAAGGAGACAAACAAACAACAACACGAAGGAAAAAACTATTTTTATAGTCCTTTTCACAGTTCCGTTCAGTGACCGACCACGAATGATAGTTCCAATTCGAGGTTCGCGTTGTTGTGCATGATAAATTATAGTTTTACTATGTGCAGCAACTCGAACCTCGACTTGGAACTATCATTCGTGGAACTATTGGAACTATTATTCGTGCAGGTCACTGAACGGAACTGTAAAAAGGACTATTGATCTCATTATGTAAGAGGGAATAAACCCAATAATTCAATCTTTTACACACTTAAAGCCAAGAAATTTATTTATAAAGGAAAACTAGTTTCGTCTTGTAGACCTTATCAATTCCTTATCTTTACAATTCGTACGTTAGTTTCTTCTAACTAACTATTGATATTTTTAAGTTGTTTGCGCACTTCAAGAGACTCAAGATTAAGATGCCACCATTAGACTCTAAAGTATTCACATCCATTAAGAGCTGGTTTTCAAGAGCTGGTACATATATCAAAGAAAAGATTGGTATTTTAAGAAAGTTTATCACAGAGAGATATTCAAAAGCTTTAAAAATCGCCAATGGTATAAAAGATGGATTTTTCATACTCACTGGATACGTCGGTGGAGGTAAGACTGAAGCAACACACTAAGCTCACGTGTTGAAACTACTACGTACGACTAATAGTATAACTTTAATTTCAAAGCATCACGAGTATCTACTAATTACAAATTGTACGAGAAGATCGTGTGATCTTTCTATTTACAATATACTGTAAAACTATTTGGGACTCCGCAGAATACAATTTACAATTTAATTGTACTCCTTTCGTCCAAATGTATTGAGATGAAAATAATCCATTTTAGTTATTATAGAAAGCCGGGTAGGTCGGGGGATAGTTAAGCATGCAGTCTTGTTCATTGACAGCTTTTTAAAGGCTCCTTTATAATAGTATTAATAATAATTAAATTTCTTAGAATGCGCATCTCGACAAGCCTCAATGCGCTTAAACTTGTTAGCTGAACGTAAATTGCGTCTAGGAGCATAAGGCCTTAAAAGAACACTTATATAAGCTGACACACAATCTTGTATGGCCTTAATTAAGCTAGCAATAGATCTCATGCGCTGTACAGCTGGCAGACCTTGAAACGGCAATACAACTAAAACAGGTCAATGACTGGATTTGTAAATTGTTTACAGATCTGCATGTTTCGGAATTTATACAATTTTCTATTTTCATGCATATTTGGTACCTTTTGTAACGAAATTGCTCATAGTACCCTTATGCAAATCACCTTCATTTAAAACGGTGGAGAGTTCAGTTCAATTAAGTAGCTTTTTTTTAGTTTAGTATTAAATGATACTGTATGTGTTCCATGGTATTTCCATAGCGATCAAAACAAGCCTGATGCTTTCACATTTTACATTCCCAAAGAAATGGAACTTAGGGAAAAAAGAGATATATCCTAACAATATACTCTGTTAATTTATCTACAGCTTTCAACATCTATAACTCTATACAGAACTTCAAGAAATGTCAAAACCTCAAAGAGCAAACCTGGAAAGGACTTCAACGAGTCAGGGAGGCTAAAAAAACCTATGACGAAATAATGAAAAACGTGACAACAGCCAAAGAATATATGGATACAGTAGGTTTTAACATTTAAAGCAAAACATTTCTTTCATCTCCTTCATTTCGTTAGACATTTCGAAATAATGAAAAACGTGACAACAGCCAGAGAATATATGGATAAAGTAGGTTTTAACATTTGAAGCAAAACATTTCTTCCATCATTAATAATTTATTAATTTATATTAATAATTTATTAATTTATATTGCGCAAATTCAATCATGAGATTTTCAAATGCGCATTTCGTTAGACATTTCGAAATAATGAAAAACGTGACAACATCCAAAGAATATATGGATAAAGCTGGTTTTAACATTTGAAGCAAAAACGTTTTTTCTATCTTGTTGATTTTTTACACATTTCTTGCTGTTCCCTATTTTCTCGAGTGATTTTATTTATCTATTTCGAGGTATTTTGAGCAGCGTTTCAGACGCCTCCCTAATTAATGTAGCGACACTCCCAACTTGTACAACGCACCGTATAGGTGAGCGTAGTGTTTACAAGTGTTGGTATTGTGATGCTAATTTGCCAACCATTTTCACAATAGATGTATATATTTTCTTTGTTCTTATAACAATGGTTGGTTGACAAAACCATAACAAAATACATCACTGTACGTCCACCTATATCAGTATTAATCCACTGTATATTAAGTTAAGTTGTTTCAAAAGTGTCGTATCTAGCTTTTTTTGTACAAAAAAAGCTAGATACGACACTTTTGAAACAACTTAACTTAATATACAGTGGTACCTCTATTAAGCGGTCACCTTGGGACTTTTCGAAGTGGTCGCTTAATAGAGGTTGGCCGCTGAATAGAGGTATAGAATAGGTATAGGAGTAGATGCGGGACTTTTTATTGTGGCCACTTAATAGAGGTACCACTGTACTTTCTTCGTGAAGCCTTTTTGAATAGCCAAATAACACCACTGTTAATACATACATATTTGTTTCTTTTCTGAAAAAGGCAGTGCAAAAAATGATTGATCGTGTATCCGATGACATCTTTTTATCGGATCTTGAAAGTACCAAAGAAAACCTTATCCAGATCCAGGGAGATGGCACAGGACTACAAGGTATGATTGACAGTGCATCACATTACATCGAAAGAGTCAAATCTACAAAGGATATTATGGAAGTACACAACATGATGCAAAACCTTTACGAAAATACCTTGGGCAGCTTACCGTTCGTCTACAGATGTCTTGTCGACAAAGCAGCCTTAGTAAGGTACTAAAGTTTTGAAATTTCAATCAAAAAGGCGACTGTGCATGTCCGTACATCTCACTAATTAGTGAGTACTAAATACATATGTACATCTACTTGCAATAACGTTGTCATATAAAAAAGGGGGAAAAGTACCGGGGAAAAAGTACCGGGGCCGGATGCTAGTCGTATCTCTTAGGGGTAAAAATTAGCGATTTGGTATCTTTTTAGGGTGTGAAATGCGAATTTTTGAAAGTTAGTATTTTCTGGTATCTCTTAGGGTGTCGAAAAAGGAGAGAAGAGCGCATCGATATTCGCTTCTGATACTTATATTTATATACCTATCTCTTAGGGGGTAAAATTCATCCAGCCACGCCTTTTTTAAAAGACCGGTATCTTTTATGGGTATTTTTGAAAATTTCCGACGAGCATCCCCGGGCCAATGTCATTATCAAGTGAGGTTTTAATGTGTATATAATATACCTTTTATCAATATATAATACCTTTTCTTTCAGTGGAATCGTTGAAACCTGTAAGAATGGATATAAAAGTTTACAACAGGCTATAAGTTCAGGACGAACTAACCATAACTTTGGACAGGAAGCATGCGCCAAGAGAATCGAAGTGAAAGAAATACCAGATGAACAATTGATCGAAGCCACAGCTAAAGCTTCAGAAATTTATGGTTTCAGCATGGAATGTACACTTAACAATAAAGACAATTTTGAGCTTATGTGTGATTATCACTGTTCAGGCCATAAAAGCGGTTGGATAGCGAAAAGGTTACATGCCAGTCCAGAAGCCAGTGATGAGGTATGTACGTAGATATAATGGGAGGCTTGCACTAAGAGGTCACGTGACCTCGCCTAAGATCCCGAAATTGAAAGAGCACCTCATTATCATTAATATTGATGAGAAAGGTTTGAACTCAGGATTAAACATCATGGTTGAATGAAGATCATTTGAGATAACAAATTTTATTACTTGGAAAAAATAGTGACGTTTCTGCCGTCTTACACAGCGACCATCATCACAGTGAATGATGATCGAAGGTGTTATATAAAAAAATTGTAAATTGTAAATTTACATTTCATTCGATCATTATTGACTCTGGTGATGGTCTCTGTGTAAGACGGCCGAAACGTCACTACTTTTTCCAAGTAATAAAATTTGTTATCTCAGATGATCTCCACTCAACCACGAAAAGTAGATACACCTATTTCAATTAACGTTGTCCATCTGGAATGGTTGATCTGGAACCGATAGGAATTGTGGGAGCTTGTTAAACTGCAAATGCACTATCATAATCACACTTGAGTATTAATGTTTACTTCTGAAATACTGTTATATGTAATCCAGCACCATTCAAGTGTGATTAAAACAATGTATTTGAAATTTAATGAACTCCCACAATTCCTATCGGTCGCAGATCAACTATTCCAGATGGACAACGTTAATTGAACTAGGTGTATACAACGTCTCTTCATCGACGTCCTGCTGTTGTATTCTAAGCAGCTAACATGTTATTTCATGCCTCTAGATCAAAGCTTTAATAACAAAGTGTCCTCCATGTCCTGTAACAAAACTGATGGAGATCACGATTTGCTTAGAGAAAAGGCGGGGGGAAACTGTTGAGACTATTCAAAAATTGGTGCCAGTGCTTGTGATTGGTCAGATTCAGCGCGTATTCGATAACTGCAATTTAAAATAGTTTCAATAAAGGTAAGTTAATTATTTAATGACAGTCCGATGTAGAAAATGGTGATTGCTGTGATGCTTATAATATATAATGAAAGGTCGATGGTGTAACATTAAAGATAATGATCAATGCGGATATTGTTTGTGTTTTCTATGTTTGCAATTGTTGTTTGCGTGTTTGTCGTTTGAATGTTTTTTATTCGTCTGTATGGTGGCTTTTTGTTTTTGTTTTGTTTGCAATTGTTTGTTTGCAACTGTTTGGTTGGTTGGTTGGTTTTCCCTATATAGGTGTTTTGTCACGAAAGGTTTGCAAATGAAAGAAACAACAATAATTGATATAATTTATTTATTTCTTATTTTCTTTGTCTGTTTTGTTTTGTTGCCATGGGTACAAGCAGTGCAGTGGTCCTAAGAAAATGCAGATTGTGATTCCAGGCAAGAGCTAGTAAAGGATGAAGTATGCTTTGATTTAGCAGGGCCAATAAATGCTCTTTATTAATAAAATTATGTGGTATCAGCTAGAAAGTTATCCCTTCTGCCAGATTTTTTCCCCCATGTAAACGGCCCCTCCTTTTCATTTCATTACAAATGCCAGAATGCTTTACAACCCTCTTGGGACCTTAATAGTCTAACAACTGGCACTAATAGACCTCTTTACCTCCATATGCAAATTTCCCATTTCAGACCACGTGTCATTCCTTTGAAAATTGTTCTTTTATGATGAACGTGTTATATCATTTACATGTGAAAGAAACAATTCCCAAGGGTAGTATCCCGTGATCTCAAATGGGACAACAAACAAGGAAGGTAAAGAGGTATATTCAAGATTTCACAAAAGAAAGTAGGCAAAGCATTCTGGTTATTTCAGCCAGGAGGTTTCTAATTAACTGATTATTTTCTTTCTATTTTTAATTGACTAGTTTTTGTTCATTTTAATTATTTTTCAATGTTTGCATTTTGATCGTTTCTTTGTTTTTTGTATTTCATAGCTGCTAACTGATTAATAGATTAATAAAAACTTTGATCATACACCCAAGTGTTTCTGGATTAATAGCTGTTACAAGGGCGGGTCCAGAACTGATTAGTCAGGGGGTGTCCCAATAAACCTCTTTGCCTTCGTATACAAATTACCCATTTCCGACCACGTGTCATTCCCTTAAGCTTGAAAAAAAGTTTTTCTATGATGAACGTGTTATATCATTGACATGTGAAAGAAACAATTCCCAAGGGTTGCATTGCGTGATCTGAAATGGGACAACAAACAAGGAAGGTAAAGAGTTCTATTGCAAATGTGGGGCTCTTAAGGTGTTAGTGGTGTCCGGTCCCTGTCTTGTCTTAAATAAAATAGGGGTGATTGCGGCACTAGGGGGGCGTCCAGTGCCTGAAGGGACACTCCCCTAGATCCGCCCCTCTGTGTTTTTACAATTAAATATACGCAAATGTATTCAAACAATTGACTCAAGACAAGGGTGTCGGACAAAATACCAAACCCGAAATTAAAGCTTCCACTTGAATCCATTGTTCAAAATAATTTGCATTTAACTGTAATATCAGCTATTGCGAAGGTCTGACTCTTTTTCGTTGTTACAGTCTATTAGTGGGGCATGAGTGGCCTTGCGGTGAGAGCGCTGGCCTTTCACCACTGTAACCTGGGTTCGATTCCAGGCTCGGGCGACAAGTGAATAGAGCTTGTTTGATGTGTTGTTCTCTCTCATGCCACGAGGGGGAGTGATGGTCGTAAAATAGTTTTAATAGTTTTTAGTTTTATTAAAACTAAACAAATAAACAAATAATTATATATAAAAACGAAAGCACCAATATTCAGAATATCAACAACGAAAAAGCCAGAAGTTTTTGATAGCTCGATATTTGTCTGCTCTCAAGCGCTGCATGAAATATTTCTTATATAAGCTCGCTCGAAATTGTCTTTTCTTATGTAGTTGACGTTGCAAAGTTTTTTTTAAGACACCAGTCCCAGTAGTACCCAGTCCTTTACTCGTTTTGAAAAAGGCCCGATTGAGTTACCGTTCGTACTGTTTTTTTTTTTACACCATCACGATCGATTTGTGTAGGTTTGTGCTAGTGTGCATGGTCGCACAAACATCTACTAGCTACGTCATTGCACATTTACATATCCCATATTTTTCTTGTGCAAGTTAAGAAAGTGTAAACAATCACGCATGCGTAGTGTAAAGAAAGTACAGCCATTTCCTGGTGAAAAATGGTGTCTTCTCGTATCCGTTTTCGATTCTCTGAGTATATGGACGTCGGTCGAAAACTCTGTGAAAACGCTCGTATGCACGCAAAACGTTTTATGCATTTAAAAAAAACTGAAACTGAAAATTGATTCTTGCCATGCAGGAAGTAGATAGTGACTGCAAAAATGTGCCAAAGATCCTTGATTACCGATACAATATACACACAAATTGTCCAGGAATACTTGACATATCTCATCTAATGAAAACAAGCATTAGTTATACTACCTAACATAATAGCTTCTCCTTAATGGCAAGGAAATTAAAGCTTGCCAGTAAGTCTATTAATTACTAGGCAGTGAAGATGTATTTGAACTAACTGCTTCATTTCTAGAGCTTTTGAAGCAGTAGAAGTTTCAGAAATTAATAACATGAAAAATTCAAGTGTTCACGGTTCAAAGTCTATCCTCGATGTAATCAACATTGACAGTTTGTAAAACTGATTAATTAAGAAATTTAACACCATGAACACTGAACTATTATACCTGTAAACTTCAAGGGTTTCAAGCAGAAAAGCATCGAGAATAAAATATACTGTAATCAACATTGACAGTTTTTAAAATTAATTAAGAAATTTAACACCATGAACACTGGACTATTATACCTGTAAACTTCAAGGGTTTTAAGAAAAGTATGAGAATAAAACACATCACTTTTTTAAGGTCTCAGTCTTACCAATCAATGCCCTACTAATCGGGAAAAGAAGAACTATTATATATGTAAACTTTATGAAATTGGTGTGTTTCAAGAGAAACATTGAGAAGAACTATTCATATATGTTATAAACTTTATAAAAATTGTTAAGTCTCAAGAAGCATTGAAAAGAACTGCAGTATGGACTAACACAAAATTAAAGCAAAAAGAAAAGAGAAGGAATAAGAGCAAAATGTAATAATACACATTATTATTATTATTCGTTTCGTTCCGTTTATTTTTATCTCTTTTTCTTCTGTTTCTCCGCCTATTCACTGAACTGAATCATTTCAAACATTTAGAGACTTAATTAAAATCCTGACACATTTGCAAAGATGCCAATTAAATAACAAACTAATTAAACAACATTACAATACCAAAATCACTGGTGCCTTCAAAGGCTAAGGCGAATGCGATTGGCTACTTCGAATTTGTGTCGTATATAACCACCCCGATACATGCTATTGAAATTTAACTTGTTACTTCAGTTGCATATTGGAATCTTGATTGGTACTGAGGTAAACTGTTTCTCAGTAAAAGAGGTAAGTGAGAGCGCTAACTTTATATCCGGGTCTGAATGGGGTAAACTGTTAACTGAGAAACGGCTAAAAAATTAACTGTTAACTGAGAATTCTGTGTCTTTTTAGGATAACTGTTAGCTGATATTTCTTTGTTTTTAATTAATATTTGAAAATAAATATTTCTTTGTTTTTAAAAGAACCAAAAAATTTAGCTGATAACTGAGAAAATTGCTACAATTTAGCTGTTAACTGATATTGGGACCCCCATTCAAACCCTGTTATGTCTACGAAATAAATCAAATTGCTGCTGTGTAAATAGTTCGTATTTAGTGACTATAGGTAATAGTAGTGTTGTAGGTATTGCGATACTAAATTGCCAACCACTGATTTTAATAATAGTTTTTTAATTGTCTTTGTTCTAATAACAATGGTTGGTTTTGCAAAACCAATACAAAATACGTAACTGTACGTCCACCTATTAGAGTGCATTCAGTAAAAGCGTGAAACACTTATTACTAAGACCCCGTCTACACGGATCCGGATACTTTTGAAACCGCATACTTTTTGATGCGAATCGGCCTATATCGTCCACACGAATCCAGTGAATCCGGTCACTGAAACCGCATACTTTTGAATAGGAAACGATCAACAGGATTCGTGTGGACAAAAATATTTCTATGCGGTTTCAGCCGGATCGGATTCGTGTAGAAGAGGCCTAAATTGTGCAAAATAGTGCTACTTGAACAATTGTATTACTAGGGCACGCTTTTACTAAATGCACTCTAGTCACTATCAAACTTGTAAAGTTTTTTTATGTTATTAGTACCTTTATATTTTAGATTATTTGTTTCATTTCATTCATAATGTTATTTATCTATTCTTATATTTTGAGGTCCTTTTTGAAAATCATGTATGTGAAAAAGCTTTCCTCATTAAAAATTATTATTATTATTATTAATATAGAGTTGTAACGAGGCATTGTTTCCTTTTGTATTCGATGTTTCTGGTTGATAGAAAATATAGAACTTATTAGTTGATAGCTATTTTGTTTCTATTTCATGGTTTTAGTGTTTTCGCTACTAGTACGACTTCTGACTATCCGACTAACAATGATATAATCCCGGGGGGGGGGGGGGGGGTACTCCCTTTGTCCAAGTGGTAGGGGTAATCGGCGGAGAATTTGAAAATGACCCCTAAAAGGTACGCTCAGATACAAATAAAGCAGAGTAAAAACGACCCTTAGAACTGATTTTTGAGCCAAATCTCTAAATGGACCCTAAAAGGTACGCACTGGAAATATTTTAACCCTAGAAGGTACGCCGATCACCCCTACCACTTGGATAAAGGGAGAACTCCCCCCCCCCCGGGGATATAATGATTTCAATAACACCCTAAAATTTATTAAGTACAAGTCTACTTGTGAAAATAAGGTGTATGTTATCAATTCTTATTCCTCGTCATTGCTTTTATTACTTATATTACTCGCTGTGTGCCCGTTATGTTGTTTTTGTTGTTGCTGTTGTATTAGAGTGATTTCATATGACCGTGAAAGAATTGGCAAACTAATAGTTGCTACTACACTCTGAATCTATTGTTTTCTTTTGTTCTTTACCAACAAGTACGAACTAAATAGTCGTTTTTCTTGCACGGTCATCATAGGAAAATCACTCTAAACGTATATATTGCTATTTTGTTCTTCTTATTATTATTCAGATTTCACGATGCGGCGCACTGCTAATCTCGCGGTGTATTTGTGCCTTCTGCTGTTCCTAAATGAGTTTGGTCCGGCCCACTTTAAAAGACTTCATCTAGTGCATAAGCTTCAAAAACAACTTCCAAAAGAAGAATCTGGTAAATGATAAGTTTTTATAACCCTTACCAAATTTTGTATAGTACTTTATAACTATAAAAAAAAAACATTTAGCATGGCGGGATTCATGATGAAATATGTTTGTCGCTGATTTGTTTAATTTACTTTTTATACATTTCTTTAGGTGCCGCCAATGCTGGTAAACGAAGCTGTAAGTAGGACAAGAATTATCAAATCAAATGAATTTATATTTAGAGTAATCATGGTTATCATCATTGTCATCAATGCTTACACACTACATATTCAGTAATCATTGGACTTTTAATTAAGGCCATCATGATTAGAGTGAGGTCATTAAACTGTGAAATAGATATTAGACTAACACTCTTCAGTAGCCCCTAATTCCATTGTTTTCTTTTGAGTCTATTTGACTATTACACTTTAACAAGCAATTTCTATTTCACGGGTTAAATGCCTTCACTCTATCACCATTTTAACTCTTTAGTGTATTACTATTTAATGTACCTTAACCATTGTTTTCTTTTGTTGTTATTTGACTCTATGCGGATTGATCATTTTTAGAGTACACGTACAGGCACTTAGCTCAATCGTATGTAATTCTATTGTTTTCTATTGTCTAATTGCATGCCACTCCAAAAACCAGCATGTATATAAGATTTGACCAGTTTTTTTTTTTTTTTTTTTTTCATGTTTGCCTAAAGATGTTATTTTCTTATAAAATGTGGAAATCTAGAAAATTTGGCCATAATTAAGTTTTGAAAACAGGTTCTTATTTTGTTAAGTAAAAAGTGTGGCCGTTGCTTGAAAAATCAGAAAAAATATTGATACGATCGCGAAGGAAAAATGAATAAATTATATAAAATAGCTTCACTCTTAAAATTTGAAAACCTTATCGACTTACTATGTACACCTAATTGCATGAATGTTGTCATATGAAAGAGCCCAAAAGTAATTTAGTAAGAAAGGAATAACAAAAGAAAAAGAATTCAGCTTGAGTTCAGCTTTGCCTTTTAATTAATTCCTTTCCCACTAAATTACAAAATGCTAGTCAGGACAACGTTCTTGCAATTAGGTGTATCTATACTTACTTATTTTACTACCTTAATATTTACGCCGTTTTATAAACTTATTTCAGAAATAGATGACGGAGTAAACGGTGAAGGGCGAACGGCGATTGTACGACCGAAAGGAACTGTGATATTTATTATCTATGCATCTTTGGTGGCAGAAAACGAATTTACTGCACAACGCCAGACCCATATAGTAAAGAAGAGCTTTAAACTGATGAAACTGTGCTTAGCAATCCAGCAAAAAAAAACACTAGGATATGTTGTATGCGTAACCACAATTCCTTTCGGTCGTGCAATCGCAGTTCGCCATATATTCACCGTTCACTACGTCAACCTTTTTTGAAATAGGTGTATATTTTATACTTATTTAGTGAAATCATTTGGTTCACTTGCGCTAAAGATCTTGGAATATGGCGGGAAATTTCTAGAAACCTCGTCGTCAATAGCGACAGTTATCTTTTCATTTGTGAATCTTGTAAAGCAATGTTGTTACGGAAAGTGGGTTAAAACGTGTGAATGGACAACGGAGGCTCAGAACATTGGTGACAATTTGACCATAAAGAAACAACAAATCAGAGATATAGTGCTTGAAAGTAAGTTGATCAATACTTGTATTATACTTGTATTATACATACAAAAAGGAATGTGAAAAGGGACAGGATGTCATTGCTTTATTTTAATTTATGGATAACTAACAACACACACACACACACACAAAAAAAAAATACGGAACCCGTAAGCGGATGTTTTTTTGACCGGTCAAAATTTCGTCCGGGACCGTGTAAACGTAGCCTCAATGAATGCCACAATCGATATGACACGAGAAGATTTACAAGTAGTTGGTATAATTAATGTTATTTACAATTTAGGCTAGGTTTACACGGGACCGGACGAATTTTTGACCGGTCAAAAAATCGTCCTGGACATGCTGTTCACACGGAACCGAATAACATTTTCGTCCTGTTCAGACGAATATTTGATCGGTTAGGCGTCCGAATTATTGCACGTTTAGCGCGGTCCCGTGTGAACGGAACCCGTAAGCGGATGTGTTTTTGATCGGTTGCCTCAGTGGCATAATGGCTCAAAGCTCGGATACAACCAAGCAGAAGATCTCGGTTTGAATCCTGGCATTGGCACTCATGATCAAATACTTTTTTTCGCCAAAAATCTAAAAGTAAATTATTTCTAAGTCTGATGTTCACTCATCAGTAGAGATGGGGGGATGGGGGGAAGGGTAATATCTGAATTATGGACATGAAGCATTATATAATGACACATGTGCCATTATATAATGCTTCATGTTCATTTGCATTCCATTGTTCTTCTATTCTACACCATAATCCCTCCGCGTTTCAAACGTAGATTATGCGGTATAAAATGCTTTCCTCGTGACCAGAGAGGAGCATCGGATTGGACAAAATGGTCACGAATTATTAATGAGTTTTTTAATGCTATTAATATCAGAGTTCATTATTTTTCCACGTTATTTTGCAGCTAAAAATCTCGAGACCGCAATACTCATGGCATCAGATGAATTTAATCATGCTGTTAATGAGATGCATGCGATTGGGGAAGCATCTGATCGACTCTTGCAAAGTCTGAGTACGAATATCAGCCTGCAACTGAAACTAACAACCAACAAACTTGAGGTAACTTTTTGAATGGGAATTTACAATGAATCGCAAATCGACCAAGCACGCAAAAGGACCTCAATAACAGTAACGACCGACCGACCGACCGACCGACCGACCGATAAACAAACAAACAATCAAACACAGTCACAAACTAATACACAAAAACACAAACCAAAAACACAAACGGTTCATGGTTTTTCCTGAAGAACTAGAAAATGAGGCAGCGTGCTCTATCGAGTTTTGGTTTCCACCATGCGTGTTCTATCACAAATCCTGCAATCTCATTGGCTACGCTAGCGGGTACTATTGGTGATCATAGTACCCGCAGTGATGATGAGAAAAACGCCGGTTGTCAAAAGATAAACAACGGCGGTAGAATCGCTATTTGTAGATGTTTTAGATAGTTCCATGACCAAGAAGACACAAAAACAACAATAAATATACGTTATGAAGATATTTAATGGTAATCAAGATTGTGAATTAATTAATTAAACTTCCAACCTAATCCAAACCTGTAAGTATTATAACAGCGACCCAGAGAAATGTTTGCCAAATTCCAGCCAAAAAACGAACTATAGAGTGCAACCTCTCGCCCTCATGGGCTAACGGTCAAATAGCCCACTTGGCTTGCGGTCTCGTGGGCTATTGACCGGTAGCCCATGAGGGCATCGGGTCTAATCGTTAAATAGAGCCAGCGGGAATTTTAAGAAGACAAGAGAAGCGTTAGGAGAAGCACGACGCGTACGTAGTGCTTCTCGAGTCTTTTTAAAATTCTCAAATGTTATATGATTCGATAGAGTTCTGCTGCCGAGTTTTATAATATTCAGTAGTTGAAATCAAACGAATCGACATTCCGTGCTCTGTTGAGTTATAAGGAAAGTTTCTCAACCAATCAGAGCGCGCGATTAATTTCAAATATTTTATAATGAAATATAGGGAACGCTTCTCAGCCAATCAGAGCGCGCGATTAATTTCAAATATGTTATAATGAGATATAGAGAACGCTTCTCAGCCAATCAGAGCGCGCGATTAATTTCAAATATTTTATAATGAGATATAGGGAACGCTTCCCAGCCAATCAGAGCGCGCTAATTATATCCAATATTTTATAATTTGCTTTCCAAAGCAACTCGTCCAAGAGAAGGAGGCACTTGGTGAGAGGGTGAAATTTATTACAATTGAAACTGAGTACTTCAACGCTGTTGATGGAATTCTCGGAATTGCTGTGCCAATGGTTTCTACTATCATACCTGCTATCCCCAAGATGAAGTTATGGGTTAAGGCTCGTATGGGAAGATACAAGGCTTATGAGGTAAGGTTCAAACTTTCCATGTACAATAATAAAAAAAAATCAAATGTCATTTTTACCACAACTACCGATAATCTCGCAATCTGATAGGCTGATTTGCCGTTGTAAATAAGAGTCCAGACAACGGTGCTCACGTCAACATATCTCGCAACGCCAATCAGATTTATTGTTTTATTTGTGTCACGCTGTATGTCATGCACTTAGAGGAAATTTCTTAATTTTTATGATTTAATTGTAGTAAAAAAATCGAATGTGGTTTAGCGTTGTCTGTAATCTTTATATATCTTTATATAATATATATTTATATTTTTTACACATTTTTGTTGTAGCACTAACGGCTCGTGCTTTTCCTACGCTCTCTCGTGTTCTCCCAACATCACGCGTGTTTAGATCAGGCTATATAACACGGAAAATCGTCTTCTATTTCTTAAATATATATATATATATATATATATATATATATATATATATATATATATATATATATATATATATATATATATATATATATATATATATATATATATATATATATATATATATATATATATATATATATACACCCATCCAAAAGAATTCTGCAAATTCGAAAATATCTGATATATATATGTCTTTTGTATTTCCATCAAACGATAATGACAGTTGCTATGGCACCGTCTCAAATACTTCACAATGGCTATCTCATTGCTTTGTTTCGAATCCTCGTGAGGTGCTGGAGTAAAACAAACAAATCCCATACACTCGGATCGAAAGGTTGATCAGATTATTCAAGCAAAACTCATTCATTGCATTACTTCGTGCTTTTATTAATCGCAATGTTTATTTGAGGAAAGCAAACGCGTTTATTCATTCTTAAATAGAAAGCTGTTGGTCTCAGATGCAACGTATGAATTGCAATAGATATCCCATGACATTATGCATTACATCGTATTCGAGCCACATTAACAATTAATTAATTAAAACTCCCAATTATTTTTTCTCGCTAAATTACTCGTATTTGATCCCTCTACTAAGCGGTCCCAACGTTTTTGTTTATTTTAATGGATCTAGTTGCAGTATTTAATAGATAATCACTGAGGCACGCAGCATTCGTGGGTATATTGCAGGCAGCTGAGGGCGTACTGCAATATACCCACGAATGCTGCGTGCCGAAGTGATTATCTAGTATAATTACTATGCAATACCCTGCCCCATTATTCTATCTCTTGCACAGTAATCGGCGGTTTCTTGTGTTTTTGAAAATAATAACAATAGGCTTACCAAACTTTAATTAGTTATCAGCCAATGAAAAAGTATTTACCATTCAGTAGCCTGCCCCATTATTGTTCTCTTTGTTGCATAATAATCGGCGGTTTCTTGTATCTTTGAATATAATAACAATAGGCTTACCAAACTCTAATTAGTAATAATTTCATTCAATTGATGACATTAAGACTTGTTTTTGTTGCAAGTTTTCCAACGGTTGCCTCAGTAGTATAATGGCTTAAGGCGCGGATACAGCAAAGCAGAAGATCTCGGTTCGAATCCTGGCGTTAGTACTCAAAGACTTTTTTCGCCAAAAATCGCTTTCTAGTAAATTAATTCTAAGTCTGATCTTTACTAGAATGAACATTATTTGTTATACACACTAAATAGAACATACTGCAATATTTCTAATAATGCAGAGTGCGGACTGCAATATTTCTAATAATGCTGAGTGGGGACTGCAACATAACTAGATGTCTTTGCTTTCAGATGCGGGTACCCTGCAATCGGTGATTTAGTGCAGAGAGAGAACAATGGGGTAGGGTGGTGAATAGTAATTATTGGTTACATGATGACAGATAAAGGGCTGAACGTTTAAGTTTACTTGGTGTTTTTTATGCTGAACCTCTATTCGGTGACCATAGTCTATTAAGCGGTCACTTTGGTAATTTTTCATAAACTATTACACAGTACCACACTTTTTTGTTTGTAACAGCAAAGGGTCTTAAATGCTTGACGGGTTTTTGAAAACAATTCTATGAATTGATTGACGTGATTAATACTTTCTATTGCCGTTTTATTAAAACAGCTAAAATAAGAGAAAACTGTAAACTCGCAAGAGTGAACAAGACAAAATTGGTTTATTGCTTTCCTCAAATAAACATTGCGATTTATAAAAGCACGAAGTAATGCAATGAATGAGTTTTGCTTGAATAATCTGATCAACCTTTCGATCCGAGTGTATGGGATTTGTTTGTTTTACTCCAGCACCTCACGAGGATTCGAAACAAAGCAATGAGATAGCCATTGTGAAGTATTTGAGACGGTGCCATAGCAACTGTCATTATCGTTTGATGGAAATACAAAAGACATATATATATCAGATATTTTCGAATTTGCAGAATTCTTTATATATATATATATATATATAATAACATATAATAATATAATATAATAATAATATATAATAATATATATAATAACAAGAACATTACACTGCACGTTGAAAATAAATTCATATCTTCAAGCCAACGTGCTTTTCTCTTGTTAATTAAAAACTCACTCGCTCGTAAAATATTGTTTTCATCACTCGAAAATAAAATCTATGCATATATCTTCGCGCCACCGATTAATATCCTCTCTATATAGCACTCTTTATGGCCGGTACACACAAGGCAACAATTAAGTTGGTGCAGCTTGATGCTGCAACAGGTTGTTTGGTGTTAACCTCCTCCGCAGGCATCCCTTCTCAAGTTATCGGATTTTTCAATTTTTCGGATTTCTGGGCTTCCTGTGTCAACGGGCGGGCCGAGGGCCAGTCTCCTCGCGTCCTACCCAGACGGAGGAATAAAGAAAAGTTCAAGAAAAGTTTTTTAATCTGGCTTCCAGTTTCTCAATCAAACTGAAGAATCGTGTGATGGCGTCAGTAGCGCGCGCTCTTCAAGTCAAAATTCATTCACAAAACATCAAATGTCCTACCATATAGTTAACACAGGAAGCCCAAAACGGAAATAATCGATCGGAAAAGAGTTGCCTGCGGAGAAGGCTAGTTTGGTGTGTCCTTTTTCTATTTTTATTGCTGCGACTGTATGTACCAACTCAAACGGGATAAAGGATGTAGATTTTCAGCTGTCATGCTAAAGATTTATTTTGTTTTATGTTTTATTTTGCTGCAAATTTGTTATTTGCAGCGACAAGTTGCAGCAACATGTCGCCTAGTGTGTTCCAGTCTTTTTTCAGCCAGGCAAATTATTCTAAAATGTATTATTATTTTTTTAAATAAGCTCGATCATTCCGTGGACTCCAAGGCAATCGAACCGCCACAGAAAGGTTCCTCAAGATACCAAGCAGGCAACAGCTGGTTTGGAAAAAAAGCTTCAAATATTGCATACAAAGTCGACAAAGTAAAGTACAACCTTAAAACAAAGTTTACAAAATCTGCTAACGTTCTCAAGAATTTCAGGAGAGGATTTGATTTGGTTATGTCTTATGGGAAAACAGGTAAGCCAACGTAGGCCTGTCTCGGGCCCTAATGTCAAATACATGAAATCGCCTAAAAAACACCTAAAATCGCTTTAAATTGTGTGGTCCTACTTTAAGTATAATCACCACACCCAGAATAGTTTTGAAATGGATAAGTAAGTTTCAAAGTAGTAATATAGTCAATTTTATTGACAAAGTCGCTTAAAGGTGGCTCGACTGAGTATTTTTGAAGGGCCACCGTCGCTGTTTGATCGCAAAGTACGTCGTGCGTAGAAAAATAATTTCAAATTAATTTCCATAGCGAGTTCAGGCATAGACTGAAGTTTGTTCTGATGTTTCAAATATTGCAATCGGAACTAGCAATAATTTTTTATGATAGAAAAGTAGTTTTGACAAATACGACAATTTTAGGCGAAATAGAGTTTTCTATAAAACCGCATTGGTTGTTTCACAAACTTCAGATCAAGGTCTTCGTTGTTGCTGAAAATAAAAGATTTATATGGAGGCATTTTTGAATAAAACGCTTTTAAACATTTACACAACAAATACATTAAATTAATCAAGCATCCATTTCACTTGATCAAAAACATCACTACAAAAGCTCAGAAAAAGTTGCTTTTGGTCTCATTTGGTCAACAAATGTCTTAGTTATCCGTCTGGCGAACATGAACGAAATCACTTCAGGCTATTAGGACATACATGATTTTTCTTTTGGTGAGATATAACTGCGCTTTTTCTTCTTTTGTCTAATATTGCACACATTTTTACAAAATATTTCAAAACTTAAAATTTCCTTGATGAATTTTTTTCTTACCGCAGCATTAGCTTTTTGAAATAGTTACTCATCGAGCCCTGCAGTTTTATGACCATTGATAGATTGGAAGATATCGAAAATAATTTTCAAAACAGGTAAACTTTTCGACCGCTTACTCAAGGCTCGCATTGTTTTGGTTTGTCCGAGACCGCTATTGTCTATATTTTTTACTCAAGTTGTGAATTCCGATATGCATTGTCACCTCACAAACAACACTTGACTACCGTTCGTTAGCCGAGCAGCTCCGAATGTGATCGCTTGAATATTATATTATAAATGACAAAGGACGGTTACGATGGGTGCTTGTAACGCAATTCCAGCTGATATGCAGTACTTCGAATAACATGCCTCTAACTAAACTTGATAAAAAGCGAAAAATCACTGGGCAAAGATTCGAAGTACAGCATATCAGCTGGAATTGCGTAACCGTCCTTTGTCATTTATAATATAATATTCAAGCGATCACATTCGGAGCTGCTCGGCTAACGAACGGTAGTCAAGTGTTGTTTGTGAGGTGACAATGCATATCGGAATTCACAACTTGAGTAAAAAATATAGACAATAGCGGTCTCGGACAACCAAAACAATGCGAGCCTTGAGTAAGCGGTCGAAAAGTTTACCTATTTTGAAAATTATTTTCGATATCTTCCAATCTATCAATGGTCATAAAACTGCAGGGCTCGATGAGTAACTATTTCAAAAAGCCAATGCTGCGGTAAGAAAAAAATTCATCAAGGAAATTTTAAGTTTTGAAATATTTTGTAAAAATGTGTGCAATATTAGACAAAAGAAGAAAAAGCGCAGTTATATCTCACCAAACGAAAAATCATGTATGTCCTAATAGCCTGAAGTGATTTCGTTCATGTTCGCCAGACGGATAACTAAGACATTTGTTGACCAAATGAGACCAAAAGCAACTTTTCTGAGCTTTTGTAGTGATGTTTTTGATCAAGTGAAATGGATGCTTGATTAATTTAGTTTATTTGTTGTGTAAATGTTTAAAAGCGTTTTATTCAAAAATGCCTCCATATAAATCTTTTATTTTCAGCAACAACGAAGACCTTGATCTGAAGTTTGTGAAACAATCAATGCGGTTTTATAGAAAACTCTATTTCGCCTGAAATTGTCGTATTTGTCAAAACCACTTTTCTATTATAAAAAATTATTGCTAGTTCCGATTGCAATATTTGAAACATCAAAACAAACTTCAGTCTATGCCTGAACTCGCTATGGAAATTAATTTGAAATTATTTTTCTACGCGCGACGTACTTTGCGATCAAACAGCGACGGTGGCCCTTCAAAAATACTCAGTCGAGCCACCTTAAAATCGCCTACAAATTTTCTTATGTTGTGTCCAGTTTCTTCATTTTTTTTCTTTCTTATATCGCCTTAAGTCCCAATAAATCACATTACATGACTGCAACTTTAGGACCCAAGGCAGGCCTCAACGTGCATTTCAAACTGATACTCGAAAGTCAAAAGTCAATTTACTGGAGACGGATGGGACCAAAAGAAATGGGAAAAGATTAAGGTTAAAGGAAGCGATCTGAGTCGGTCGAATGTGATGCACGAAGAAAGACTAAGAGGAACTTCCTAGCTATAGCAGACGAGTTTTGTCTATCCGGATCGTATATGCTTTCTCTGTTTCCCTCTTCTTTCTTTTTTCCTCTATCTTTCATTTTCGATCCCCTTCCCTCTATCTCTCCCTTATTTTTCCGGTCTTTCTTTCTTTGTGTTCTTTCATTTTCAGGCTTTCATAATCTTTCTTTTTCTCGCAGCCATAAACATCTACACTGCTTATGCTCAAAGTGAAAAATGCAACGGAGCATATGACAAAGCTAAGGAGAGTGTTGAACTAATGCGTAAAGCAAGAGATGAAATGGATGGTATTTACGAGAATGTTACAAAGGCTAGAGATGACATGAGAGAGGTAATTGAAGATCATCTTTATACAATTAAGTTGCGAAGTTTCCGTAAATCTTCGCATATGCATTGTAAAATTAAATATCTAAATGTTACCATATATATGTATGTATACTCGTGCGATATAGGTAAAACTTGATCGATCTAGCTATAGTAAAGGTGGACAGTAGTATTGTTTGGATGATTCGACCCCTTTTTTCGAGCGACTAGGAGTGAATTGGAGCGAATTGTGAGTGACCACATAAATTAACTTGAGTGTCTGACTTAATTTATTCAAGTGACTTAATTTATTCAATGGTTTGACGTCAAACATTGAGTGAATTGGTGAATTAATTTATTCAATCGTCATGGTAACCCAATAACGCAAGCGGGCAAGTCTGAACAGTTCTTTTGTTCCACAGAATAGATATATAGCGCGGGCGTTTTGAAATTATTATTAGCCTTCAACCTTTCCTGCAAGATGAATACCTCCAAAGTTCAAGTTGACGAAGTCGAAACTACCGAGCGTGCTTTCCTACTGGAATTAATATCAAGTATTTTACAACTATCCTATGCTTCTCTCTGTCATGAAGCCATTTGGAAGTCAATTCAATGTGAAGGATGTGAGTTCAATTGGCCAAGTCAGAAGGATCATCTGTGTATGATCCTTGTCAACGATGAGGAGGAGGCTTGGCACTCATTCCACGACGAAGCCATTCAAGTCGTAGATTCAAACCGCATCTGGAATTTAGCTCAAGAGATTTCTCATATGTTACAGTTTGATATACATTCATCGTGGTATGATTACATATCAGAACTTTATAAACTATCAACAACATCTGCCTACCTGATGTACTATCAAATAGAAACTTATGCCAAGCCATCGGGTAAACCAATCGAGAAGATCCTGCAAGTTTTAGTCAAAGGAAACCTGAAGATCTATGGGAAAAGAAAAACTATCACTAAAGCTTCTTCGATTGCCTATCCTGATAAATGTAACAGCCAAGGTGAAGAACGCATGAACATTAATAACCAAGGATAGAACACAATGGTTCATTAATATGTACATAATTCATCTATTGTATAAACATATATATTCAATAAACTATATTTAAACATTCATTCTACCTTTGATTTTCTTCTAGTTAACATGGGTTTAATTTATTCTAGATTATATTTTCACTTTTTAAGATGTTTAGCTGTTCGCATTGATTTTGGAATACAATTTGATGAAATGACTATAAAATTTCAAACGTTTTCTATTAATCGAGTAAGTGAATTAAAACAAATATATGACTACGGAAAAATGAGAGGTCATATGGGTAGAACACTAGCCTTTTTCCGATTTATAGAAGAATTACAACTAACCGAGAAAGAATGGAACGAGATTTACATTTTTATTTGAGATAAAAGCCGAACATATCTCATTCGAACTTCATTTCATTTTACGCATCGTAAAGTTAACATGGGTTGTTTGCCTGCCTCCTTTCAACTATCTCTACAACAGTTGTTTAACAAAACCCGTTGCATCTTGGCTTGTTGTGGTGGTCAAATTATTGTTGAAAATTCTGAATTCTGTGATGGAAAAGATTCTAAACAACATTTACTACAACCTACAAAGCGCAGGAAGTTTTTCTGGACCAGAGGGTGTTTTCCGTGTTGCAAGAGAACAGGGGCACAAGAAGATCACACGTAAACAAGTCAAAGAATGGATGAAAAAACAAGAAACCTACACTCTACACCGACCGGCCATTCGTAAGTTTACGAAAAATAGAGTGATTGTTGGTGGAAAAGATGATCAATTTCAAGCCGATCTTGTAGACCTGAGTTCATTGAGTAAATACAACAAGGGTTACCACTATCTCTTGACCGTCATTGATATTCTCTCAAAATATGGTTTTGCTATTCCACTGAAAACCAAGTCAGGTGAAGAACTCACAAAAGCGTTAATGAAACTGTTCAAGACAGGAAGGATTCCTTCTAAGCTACAATCTGACCATGGATTAGAATTTCTTAATCGCAAAGTTCAAAGTTATTTGAAGAAAAAGAACGTTCATTTCTTTGCTACAAATAGTGAAACCAAAGCCTCAGTTGTTGAACGATTTAATCGCACTCTCAAAAATAAAATGTTCCGTTACTTCACTTTTAAAAACACTTGGAACTACATTAAGGTGCTACCACAACTTCTCAAATCCTATAACAATAGTTTTCACAGAAGTATTCAGATGAAACCGAGCCAGGTCAATAAAGGGAATGAAGCTATAGTATGGAAAACTCTCTATGGTAAATCAATTGCAGCACCAATACCAAGATTTCATTTTCAGGTTGGCGATCAAGTAAGGATTAGTAAAACGAAGAGAACCTTTGAAAAGGGTTATACTCCCAACTGGACTATGGAGCTATTCACCATCAGCGAGCGGTTACCAAGGCGTCCACCAGTCTATCGAGTCAAGGATCAGCAAGATGAAGTTTTACAAGGAGTTTTTTATGAACAAGAATTACAGAAAGTAGAAAAGGAAGATGATGTTTATAAGATAGAATATATTGTAAAAAAGCGTAAAGTGAAAGGAAAAGTGGAAAACCTTGTGAAATGGAAGGGATATCCAGATAAGTTTAATTCCTGGGTACCAGCTAGTGATATGCAATCATTGTAATTGGTTATTGTAAAATAAAGAATTATTGCTTATAAATATTCAGTTGTTTTTGATAAGATCAATCATTTCTTATCGGCCATCATGGAGAAAACACAATTTTTTCTCTGGCTGCCTTCAAATAGTTCTATGGATATTTTTCCCGATAATACTCTAACAGAGTATCGAGTCAAACTCCCTCAAGCTATCAAACTTGTAGATGATTGGGAAGTAGCTATTACGGAAATTCAATACCCCCATACCTGGAACAACGTTCATGAGAAATCGAAATGGAATAAGTTTTATATCAGAAAAACGCAACTTGAGCAACTTGACAGTTATTCTCTCCCGCCGGGTCACTATACTTCTATTGAAAAGATCATTGAAGCAATGAATGGAGTACTTCAAGAATCTCAGTACAAAAACGATGTTTCGTTTTCCTATCAGAAGCTCAATAGAAAAGTGACGATTCATCTTCAAAATGACTTAGAACTTATCTTTTTCGAGATCGGTGTCATGCTAGGTTTCCGTTCTGAAATTTCGTATAACAAAACCACAACAGCCGAACGCGAAGCTGACATGGATCACGGGTTTCACAATCTATACGTTTACTGTGATATTGTAGAATCACAGTGTGTTGGTAATTCCCAAGTTCCTTTATTGAGAATTGTTCCTGTTGAAGGTGAAGATGGTCAACAAATCACCAGAACCTTTGTGAGCCCACAGTATCTACCGGTCAGCAGGAAAGAATTTGACACTATTGAGGTCAATATAAGGCGTGATTCTGGTGATCTTGTGCCATTTGAAACTGGACGGTTGTTGATAACACTTCATCTCAGGAGAGCTTCACCTTACTTTCATTGATCAAGATGAGACAATCGAACCCAGAATATTTTAAGAACTATTACCTTGAGCAGGCGCAACAGAAAGGTGGGCATCTCCCAGCCTTTCACGGAGGTATGGTTCAACACGGTTATGGACTGGGTTCTATCTTTAAAGGGTTATACCGATGGGCAGTACCTCATTTACGATCTGGTATCAAGAATGTTGGCAAACAGGCACTCAAAGAAGGATTGGGCGTGGCACAAGATGTTATCGAGGGAAATTCAGTCGGGGATTCACTAAAAAAGAGAGGCAAAAAAGCTGTTGGTGCGTTAACATCCCATGATGCTTCGCAAACTCAAAACGGAGGTGGTCGTAAACCTTCAAAAAGAAGAGCGCAAGCAAAGCGGGTCAGTCGGCCTTCAGCCAAGAAGCGGAAAACATCTCCTCCAAAGAAAAATCAATTACACAACTTTTTTGACTAATTTTCCACCATGAGTCATCCAAAAGCAAAGATGTGTAACAAGTCTGAATTGGATTTGTTTCTGGCACCTCACGTTCAATCGAACATTGACCGTGGTCAGTTTATTGAATATTTTCCAGTCTCGAACATCACCGATTCCGCCCCGATTGAATTTTGCATACCCGGAAGTGGTGATGAACTAACCGATTTGAAAGGGTCATGGCTTTACCTCAAGGTTAAAATCACCAAGGCTAACGGTGCTAATTTAGTAGATGACGATAAAGTTGGACCAGTTAATCTGTTCCTACAGTCCCTGTTTAGTCAAGTAGATGTCACATTGAATGATAAGTTGATTTCTTCATCAACCAACACTAACGCCTATAGAGCTATGCTTACTACACTCTTGACCTATGGAACCGATGCTAAAACCTCACAACTTCAATCAGAACTGTTTTACAAAGATACTCCAGGAAGATTGGATAATAATGATCCTCTAGCAGCTGAAGAAACAAGAAATATGGGTTTACACACCCGCTACAACTATTGCAAAAATAGTTCTACTATTGAGATGATGGGTCCATTACATCAAGATTTGTTCTATCAAGATCGGCTGATCCTCAATGGCGTCACGATTCGCATCAGATTGAATCGAAGTAAAAACACATTCTGCCTTCTTTCTTCCTCTGCCGGAGCTGACTATAAAGTTGTGATTCAAGAAGCAAGTTTTCATATTCGCAAAGTAAAGATTCACAGCGATACATTTTTGGGTATTGCTGCTGCACTTCGTCAGACCCCAGCACTTTATCCCATCTGCAGAGTCGAATGTAAAGCCATGTCCATCTCTAGTGGTCAGATGACTTTCACACCAGATGATGTGTTTTTAGGTCAAATCCCTAAACGCATTATTATTGGTTTAGTTGAAAATACTGCGTTTAATGGCTCGTTCAATAAAAATCCGTTCAACTTTCAACACTTCAAGGCCACACAAGTCGGCGTCTATATCAATGGAGAATCCACTCCTATGAAAGCTATGCAACTCAACTTTGAACAATCACAATATCTCAGAGGTTACATGAGTTTGTTTCTTGGCACTGGGAATCTATTTCACGATAAAGGGCTTCAAATTGACCGCAACGATTATGCTAACGGTTATACTCTTTATGCTTTTGACCTGACCCCAGACCTCTCGACCGGGCCGCACGTTTCACCTATAAAACAAGGGAATCTTCGCATTGGCATTCAGTTTGCAGAACCACTGACGACAACAGTCAACGCTATTCTCTTTGCTGAATTTGATTCTCTCATCGAGATTGATAACAACAGAAACGTGACCTTCAACTGGGCAAGTTAAATGAATACCAGAGAGATTGCTGTTGTATTGAAAAACCTTCCTTACACAAGAACAGCCTTTCAAGGTGTCTACCCTTCAGATCGACTACCAACACACATTGGATACTACCCCGCAGCGTTTGTAGCTAACGTCGACGATCACGATCAACCTGGATCTCACTGGTGTGCATTTTACTTTGATGAAGATCAAAATGGGGAATTTTTTGACTCTTATGGTCACAAGCCTGAAGATTATCGCTTGAACTTTAAACTGTTTTTAGAAAATAACTGTAAAACCTGGATTCACAACACGCGTGAACTTCAAGCCCTAAACTCAAACGTTTGTGGTCACTATTGTCTCTACTATCTAGTCAATCGTTGTCGAAACATTAGCCTTAAAACTATTGCAAATCGTTTTACTAATCAACCACCAACTAACGATCGATTAGTCTATCACTTTATTGTAAAACACTTTGGTTATTTAATTCAATCCATAAAAAATATTGTAAAGCATCAAACTTCTAAACACAATAAAAAAACACATTTAGTATATATCATGGTTTTTATTAAATTGAAAATATTATTACAAGTAAATCATCCATTAAAAGCAAGCCAACGTTGGCGAAGTTCTTTTTGTTTGTTGCGCGATCTTGATCTTATAGGTCCTGGAGTTTTCGGTATAGGGGTAGTAAACGATTCGTTTCTCTCTTGTGTTTGATCATGAATACCAGACTTGAATTGTCTAAGCGTTGATTTTCTTTGCCTATTTTTTACAAGATGATCAGGTGCGTTCATCTTAGCAAGGCCTCGGGTAAACATTTCCCAACCTAAAGGAGCTACACCTTTGTTAGATCTTAATGAATCTTTCAGCAAATCAGTAATATGGGAACCTTTCAGTGGTTTTCCTTCATAAATTAACTGTCCACGATCGTCCCATTTCATTATCTCAGGATTTTCTTTGATCGTTTCCAACATCAGTTTACCGACTTCTTTCAGTGTTTTGGGTAAAGCGCGTATAATGTTACGCTCCATTGAACTCTCATTCTCTTCTGATTCATCACGGGCTTCCTGTGGTTGATGGTTTTCACTTTCAACTTCACGTTCTGGAATAGGTAGCTTTACTGGTGGTGGTGGGGGTTGTTGAATTTTTACATTGACTGCTTCACCTTTTCTCTGATTATAATAAGTCAGATAATTGTTTAACGCTTGACTATATTGTCTTACTTTTTCATCTTCGGATAGGTTATTATCTTTCAATACATCGTTGATATCACTATCCAAACCATTCAATCTTGCCGTAAGAGGAGTTGTGTTGACATTTTGTCGCTGTTGTAATCTTTCCAATGTGTTCTCAGGAACCAAAACCATTTTTTTAGCATGATTCATTTTAAGAATCTCTCCAAAACTGTGATGACGGTTGGCAGTAAAAGAGAGAGGAAATTCCCCCCTTTTTGAACTAGAAGCTTACGTTTTTGTTGCAATGGAATTCCTTTAGAAGCCAACTTGATCAGTTGTTTTTTATAGGGGCCCAGTTGTTTCTTTTTTTGATGACTAATCGAAAGGTTAGAATGCAACAAATTGTAAATGCATTCACAAAGAGTGTGAATCAATGGATCATCAGCGGTCTTGATAATGGCTTTAACTTGATGTGGTTTGCTTGAAGCCAAGACTTTGAGATGATGATAGTTCTTTTTAGCACGGCGACTCATGTTCAACTGAACTGTTCTGACTAAACCCTAGCTTTTTATATCTTTCTGACGTACGCGTATTGTGTTTCTTCTGGAAAGAGATTGGTTCTCAGACGAAACTCGTCGCTTGTTTCAGGTTTGAGGTCACAAAACAAGTACCCATAAGCCTTAGCGGTTGCGTCGGTGAATGCTTCTTGCATGAATTTAGTATTTCCAGGATACATTTGTTTTGCTAAATGAGTGATCTGACTGCTATCACGAGGTGATTTGAAAATGAACAAATAGTGAGCATTGAGAGATATATTTCTCATTTCCTTGCCTTGACAAAACATGTTTTGAAGTATAAACACGCAAGATAAATTTAGATGATGGCATCCCTTTGTGAAGATATTCGTTAAACGTTTATCATTACTCAATTCACTCATCAAATCATCAATAACTATGAGATTTCTTTTTGATGGATCAATTCTCGATTCTAAATCACCTGGTAAACCTTCAATAAACTCTATGTTAGGAATAGTTTGCGTCATTTCATCATGGGCTGGTTGATGCATGCCATGAAGCCATAAAATATTTTCTGGTGAACCATCAATCATTTCTTCTCCTCGTTCTAATATCCTCCGTAGTAACCACGTTTTTCCGCAAGAACTGGGCCCTGCCATGATTGCACCAAACGGGTGTTTTAACCTTGAATCCATGTGTAATAAGATATCTCTACAGTTTGATTCAAACCGGATAGCGCGCCTATCGAATTTCAATGATTCAGCACTAACACTGCGCTACTAAACATCAAGATGTTCGTTGCACTACTTTTACTCTCTGGTATTACTTTTACTCGCGGTTATTCATGTGGGATATGCGAATGTTTTGAAATAGACGATGAACTCATCATGGATTGTTCTTCAGAACAGTTAACTTTGATTCCCTCTTTACCGAGTTCAAGTCATTCAAAAATCGTCTTGATAATACTTCAAAAGAACAACTTAACTTGTGAATCGTTGGATCGTGGTATAAACAAACAAATCATTTGGATGGATTTAAGAAACAACCCGCTACTGAATTGCAACTGCATCTTAAAACTACAAATAAATGTCACTAGTTCTTGTCCAGTAACAGCGTGGCTATCTTCAACACAGACTACTTCTCCTTCTACTACTACTACTAATACTACAGTAAGCTTCTATTCTAAACTTCCAACTTCAACTAGTTTTACAACTTCACAATTTACTATGGAACATTACAATTCAAGTCATGTTATATCTGACTGGATCAAATGGCTCGTTGCAAGCTCTTGTGGAACTTTGGTTTTACTATTAATTACTTGTGGTATAATGAAAATACGCGCTCGGGTTGTAAAGAAAATACAAACAAGATACAATTTTCAACTTGAAGTTTTAAACAACACTATAGAACAAGAAGAAGAAGATGAAGATGAGGAAGTGATTTTTGATATTACTTCAGTTTAATATTACCATTTCATTTCTTAATATAAGTATAGTTACAGTTCTCACTAAAGTATGACAATCGATTATTTACAATAGTCTATTTTTGTAGGATAATTATCACATTCTAAACACTGAATTAGATACCTATAAGTTTTGCTTGAAAAACAACAACAAATAATCATTATGATTATATCAAAACAACTTGTAAAACTAAAAGTTATTTAAATTTCTAGAGGAATGGTGGTAATTCCATCGTTTAAAACCTTTCGTTTAGGATAAAAATAGCTAAAACCATCTCTGACTTGAGTATAGGTGTGCATAGTATTATTTACAACTCGAAATCCTTTGTTGATACCAGAACTATTTTGTTTACTTAAAAGAACATTCAAGTATTTTTCCTTATTTATTTCGTTTGTTTTCTTATTTATTCCTTTACAGGAAAACTTGTCAGATGAACCGAAACAGTAGTAGGTTTTGCTACATAGTCCTATAATACCCTCTCCTTCCCATTCTACTTTAAATAAACCTGGTGTTCGTTTATCATAGGCACGGTGTTCAGCTTTATCTGTTCGTGGAAACCAGTTGTTCTTATCCACTTGAAATTCTTCTCTAAGTTCATCTTTCACCAAACTTTCTACACTTTCTCCGGAAATGGCGATATATGCACTAAAAGAATGAAAAAAAAAAACCATTTATATAAATATTGATGATTTTCATGCTAAAGTAAGTTTAACCCAACCCCTGTCATAGTATGTAACATTTTGTGTGTGTGTGTGTGTGAAATATACATATATAAATAATTACCTATCCGTATCCATTTCACAGTATTGAAAGTCACTTCGATCCAAGTAGTGATCCATCATATCATAATAAAATTCCAACATTCGCAGTTTTGCATACTGATAAACAAAAAAACCAACTTGAATCGGTAGGTTCAAATTGATCCGTTTCTTCGCCGATTGAACTTCATAGGTGTTAACATCAATGGGGTCCAATTGACGAAAAAACGGTGAGTTTATCAGTGTGGAAACTTTTCGCTCATCACAGAACTTGATATCTCGGTGTTTTAGCTGATTGGTTATCGTCTTACCATAACTCGAGTTACCCACCTACGAATAGAAATAAAAAAGAAATATGTAATTAATCAACGGTATCAAAGTTTATATTTCAATTTAACCTGCAATACAATTCTTTATTAGTATAGATAATATTTATATAATTGTGAATTTTATCTCAATTAACTCACCAATTTCATGGTATCGGCGATGATAGCTTTACTAGGATCAACATCCCCTGCCCTTCTCGCATCGGATACCGCCTCCCCAAATGACTTGAAACAAGCCTTGGGTGTATACTCAACTATTTGGTGTATATGGGTCACCTCAAGACCATGTTTCAAGTACCATTTGAGGAGGGGTGTAGCCAATAGGATATTTTTACCAAAGTAACTACCGATGAGGCTTCGACGTGGTCTTGACATCATCTCGTGTTCCTCGGCGAACTGTTGCATACATTCTCCGATATCTTCCCGACTGATTTCTATGTTCTTGAATATCGGACACATTTCACTGAATTTATCTCTCAAATGTTCTGGTACTCGAATATCACACTCCACCACTCCAAACAAGGAATCATTCACAACAGATAATAATATCTGTTCCTTTGTGAGGTTCCAACGATGGTCCAAGGGACGTTTGAACTCTGAGCACAAGAACATTTGAAGGAGAGAATTCGTTCGTTTCATTTCTCGCCACTCACACTCCCATAGTTCAACAACATGGTAACCCTCTTTTCTGATGTAATCAGTATTTACACTAGTTTCTTCTCGCAACTCCACCATTGGTTTCTTTCTAACCACGTTGTATTCTTTACCTCTATTCAACTCACAATCGTGACCGTGAAAGAAGCACCCATGGAACTGAAATACTGTCTGATTTTCTCTATCAAACCCATCTACCGGTAGTCGTCTGGCACCAATACGTTTTTCACTGTTGTTTAGTTGATGTCTGATATGGATGTTGCGCTGATTAGCTTCCCACGCCAACCACTCATCCGCCATTCTTCTCGAATGTTCTGGTTTGAATTGAGTTTCAGCTCGCCTCCGTGTGTATGACCCAGTAGGCATATCTTGCATGATAGCCCACAAGTACAAAGCATTGGCGTCGTAACCAACAATATTCTTACAGGGCTTGGCCTCGAATCCCTTAGCGGTCATCTCAGCCTCACGAATCTTAGTCTTCCCCACTTCATGATAGCGATGAAAAATAATACTGGGTCCACCCGTGTTGTTATTCCTGAACAGATCATACAAATCCTTATTCTTTTCATTGAATAAGGAAAAGTAGGTCTGTTCATCAAGAAAATTGAATAGATATTTCAACGTCAGTCCGGGAACCGAAACTCCATTTTTGAACATATCTATCCCCCTTTCACGCCAAAATATCAACATTTTTTTCACAGCCATCACAAAGGGTTCAACATCTAGATTGTTGTACCACTCTAAGAAATCGCGGAACGTTTGCATATCTTGTTCTATCCACACACGTTGACAATACTGATACTCTTCAACCGAGATGTTACTATTCGTCAAAGAAGAATGGAACGAACGGTGTGGTGGGAGGGAAGGATGATCTAACTTATCTAGACTGGTAACCCACTCGTAGGGGAAGAAACCTAAAATGAATAAATAAAAAAAAATAATATAAAAAAATAAAAATAAATGAATGAATGAATAAATGAATGAATGAATAAAGAAAGAAAGAAATGAATAAATGAATGAATAAATAAATAAATAAATAAATAAATAAATAACTTGGAGTAATAAAGAAAAAAATAATAATGAATGAAAAAAAATGGATGAATGAATGAATGAATGGATGGATGGGTGAATGGATGAATGAGTAAAGAAAGAAAGAAAGAAAGAAAGAAAGAAAGAAAAAAAAATATATATATATATATTTACCTTTAGAAATTGGACACTCATAAGCCTTTAAAAACTGTGCGTAGCTAAACCCAGGAGCAAGGTAGTTTGTAATATCTAGGAACTTGAGATGTTCTGTTTTGAGACACATGGTATTGTTGTTGCGCTTGATAGTAAATTGTACTGCTTCATTCTCCACTAAGTAAGGTAGTATAAATTCTTTCACGGCGTTCAGATCATATTTACCAGAATTGAACCCAAGGATCGGTAACTCTTTTAGGTAGGCCTCCAACTTCACCTAAGATATATTAAGATATATTTATTTCATAAAATGTGTAAATAGTTTATGCCGAGATGAATGTGAGTGCTATATTAGTAAATTAGTAAGGTGTTTATAAGTAAGTTAGTACGTAAGTAAGATACTTGTTATGAATTAGTACATTATATTAGTATATTTTCATTAAAATTACCTTCAATTTAACCAGCGGATGCTTTTTCTTCTCGCTGTTTTCTTGAACACCCCTTTCTACCAAAATCGGTTCTCCAAGTTGCTGATCTAGGATACGATAAAAGTTGAGATCTTGATCATCACCATCACATTCGTCGTTAATAAAGGCCCGGTCTTCGTCGTTCTCTGATTCAATCTCTTCTTCTTCATCTTCATCATTGTCTACCACACTTATTCCACGTTCCTGCCGTTCTTCCTCCGCCATTTCCACTAACATCGCAGCTAGTTCTTCTATATTATCATCCATACTATTAGACCCAATCTTCTCATCGATGGCCGCAAATACAGCTTCGAAGTCATTTGATAACAAACGATAACTTTCCTCACTTAATCCCACCAAGTAATCAATGAATTCTTTAAGTAACTCGTGAGAATCTCCCTCTGTGATCAAAAAATTAGGAGCTGTATAGCCAGGTACATTGGAGCAAATACTGACGCTGAGTGGCACATGTTTGTTCTCCCAGGATAGTTTTTCTGTGTTTGTAGGGAGTTGTTCTTTACTAAAGAAACATTCAAAGTCAAAAGTGGCGAAGTAATTCAAATATCTTAGTTGTTCAGGAACATCAATACCCTCGTCGGCCAGTTGTTCGAAGATGGTCGCTGGATTGTTGTATGCACCACCAGGGAATTGCAGTCTAACCTTTGCTTCACACTTGCGTTCGTGGCGGTTTAACCTGAATCCCTGTTTCCAATACTTTCCACACTTGGAACACTGATACGATTTACAATACCGGGATAGGTTCTTGATATAGCTGAAGTGATTATCGTAGAGATTCAAATACATCGTACTACCATAATGACAGGGCGAGCGACGGATCAAACGGGAAACAATTTCTGGTCTTTCAATGGCGCCATCTTCGTCATCATTTATCTGGAGGGAGTAAACGACAATGTTGATTTCAAACAGTTTCTCTAGGTCAACCAATTCTTTCAACTGTACACCATTGAACGGTCCGGTTTGATGATATCTAAGGAAAAAAAAAAAGAAAAAAAAAAAGGAGGAATTTAGAAAAGTAACTAAGAAACAACATAATTATTTAGATAAGAAATTTACCGAGAGTAGGAATGAAGTTCATAATTGAAAACAATGGGTATAAAATATTAGTATTGTGTTAAATATAGATTTTTGTTTACATGACCACACAAATTTAAACATGATTAAACAAATCAACTTTGATTATCCCTTTTTGTTTTTAATGGTTTAGTTATTTATTTTTTACTAACCGGTCAAAGTAATGTTTGGTATCCCTTTCCAAGTTTCTAATATCACAACCATTGTGTAGAGCCAAACAACGGAAAAAACATAACTGATCTCGGTAGGATTCACCTGAGCGATCGTTACATTCCAGCGCCACAAGACCCTTGTTGGTCAAGATATAATTAGGTAGAAACGTAGAACTGCCTATAGGGTGGTCATTTAGTTTCGTAACATAAAAGCATATGTTAGTCACCTTGCTGACTACCCATTTACTATTTGGCCTTTTCTGACGTAACAACTCTAACACATCAAGATTTTTCAAGGTCTCAAAGGCTTGTAGTAGATCATTAGCATTGGAGATTAGGAATGGTTCGTCAAAGGCCCGAGTGTTATTGTTTGAAGCGTGGTGGTATTGTAGCTCGCCGCTCTCATTGTTGCGTAACACAAAACCAAATGAAATATTCAGGCGAAATACTGTGGGTTGATCTGCAAGGATTCGATGTAGTTGTTGGTTAAGCTCCTCTGTGTCAAGGGTATCAACCCTGAAGTTGTACCAGTCCTGGATTGGTCTTCCTCTAGCAAATCTAGTTCGGATGTGGCGCCAGTTTTTGCGATATATCGCACGGGTTGCCTCATTGACATCCAGCACTAGTGTTGGCGGCATGGAGTTTGGGTCTTGAGGCCAAAGATTTTCACTACGATTATCATTGGTTACTGAAGATAAATAGATAAATAAATGAATGAATGACTGACTGACTAAATGAATAAATGAATGGATGGATGGATGGATGGATGGATGGATGGATGGATGGATGGATGGATGGATGGATGGATAAATAAAAAAAAAAAAAATAAACGAAAGAAAGAAAGAAAAAAAAAAAGGAGAGTGAAAGAAGGAATAGAAAACATTAGCTGATCGAACTATAAACTAATTACCATTATTTGTTTTCTTTCGCTTGTTGGATTTTGTAGGCGTATCGTTCTTTCGTTTGTTGTTAGGCACCGACGGCGGTGTTTTTGAAAGGCTTTCGGTGTTTTCATTGATACCACTAGTCGACGGTGTTGGATGGGCGGTTTCTATGTGAACACGCAGTGGAGCCAAGTTTTGGAATTTTGCATCACACTTGTTACAGGAATATTCTCTTACAACTCCATTTCTTTTATGAATCTTCTCGTGACGCTGAAGATTGGATTTTCGATTAAAGTTTTTCTCACAGGTTGAACATTTGAAGCTGATTTTCTTATCATGGATTTTTCTATGGCGGCGAAGATTGTATTCACGTTTGAAGAGTTTTCCGCAAGTTTGACATTCATAATTTTCACCGATTCCCTAATAAATGAATAAATAAATAAATGTAAACGAAAAAAATAAATAAATATGTAATTCTAGAGAAACCACGGTGAGAATAAAGGATGAACATAATTAGGTGAGTAATCTGTGAATCAATAATTGAAAACTAAGAGAAATATTTAGTGTATTTATTAGTTATTTCAAAAATTAAATACCTCACTACCAGCACCAGTCTGATCAACTTCTTCGTGGAACACAACTTCAATGGGAGAAGGGGTAAAATCATCTTCCTAGAGATATAAACCAAAAAAAAAAATTATTGAGAATCAAAATAAAATCTTATACTATGGATAAATATCTTGTATAACCATTGTTTCATCATTAGCATCATCATTAGCATCACAACACATTATTTGACAATGAGTATAAAATTCTCAAACAATACTAACCTCTCTTTGATGAAAAACTTCCGACGCTTCCAATCTTACTTGAGGAATAGAAACCCTTTCCTAAATAATCAGAATAAATATTCATCAATGAAGGTAATAAAGTAAGGAAAAAATAAAGTAATCAAAAACTTACTAAATCGATTTCCCAGTCAGACCATGGTTCAAAGAATTCAAGTGGTATTTCATCATGATAGTCCTAATTTAATAGTAAGACAAAAGTTTAGCAAAGAATTCATTTTTGCAGAATATATATATAAGAGAGAAAGAGAGTATGAAAGAGAGAGAGAGAGAGATAGATATATTTTAGAGATTCATTTGTATAAAGATGTTACATAATCACTGTAGTATTATTAGCATCATTTCAAAATTAGTTAACAATGGTTATACAATTCTCAAACAATACTAACCTCTCTTTGACGAATAACTCCCGATGCTTCCAATCTTACTTGAGGAATAGAAACCCTTTCCTAAATAATCAGAATAAATATTCGTCAAGGAAGGTAATAAAGTAAGGAAAAAAAAAATAAAGTAATCAAAAACTTACTAAATCGATTTCCCAGTCAGACCATGGTTCAAAGAATCCATCTGGAATATCATCACAGTCCTAGTAAAACAATAGTTCATTAACAAACAATACATTTATTTAGTGTTGAAAGAGAAAGACCGAAAACAAAATGGATATAAAAAGAAGTGAACTTATGATTTATCATATCGATTTGTTAGATTATCTGCAACGAACATGGCTTTAACACTATTTTTAAACAACGCGATTATCAATGAAGAAGGCCGTCACCACGTAGAGGACCGTCACATTGAGTATAAACCGGAAAAATCAAGGTTTACAATTCCAAAAGAAAGAATTTTCGAACTAATATGGGAGGTGATTCTCGAAGCCCGAGAAGATAATAACAAATTACTAGTACAACTTGATAACGGCTATGATGGTTACATCGATAAAGTGATACTAAGGAAAGAGTACGATTACGTAATAGGAACTGCAATTGGTGGAAAAAGAGAAGTTAAAGCTATGAAAGTGGTGATAACAAGATCTAAGTTAAAAACTGCCTACCCGATTTGGGAACGACTTGGTATGGATGGGAAAATTAAAGATGAAGAACAAGAAGAAGAAGAAGCATTAGACAGTGAAGGGTACTACATGGATAAAGGTAGGTATACAGAAGAAGAATTAATAGAAGAAGAAGATGATGATGATGAGGTGTATGGAACAAGTACTTATTTCGATGAAAAAGAACATTTCTTTGAAGAACTTTGGGATTAATTTTTTATAACTTATGATTTGTTTAGTTTTATCTTATTTGAAGTTGAAATTGATTTAAATCTTAATACTCACGATTTGTGGTTCTGCAACCTTTTCTCTTTCGGGAAACACATTACTAAAAAACTGGTCACAGTTAAAACTTTCATCTAGTTGATTCTGACTCAAAACAAATTCATCTAAGTCAAATGATGCCTGTTCGGTTATACCAAGGTCGAGATCACATGTAAAACTATCATTTAGTTGATTCTGACTAGAAACAAATTCATCTAAGTCAAATGATGGATGTTCGATTATTCCAAGGTCGACCAGTTGGGTGGCTGTGTATTCACGAAACTGAAAACAAATTAACAAAACTTTTAGAATAATGTTTTAATTTTTTTTTTACTTAAGATAGAATGTTATTATTGAAAGTTGATAAAGTTTACTCACCAATGAAAAATCACAATCAGCAGTGTTAAAGTAGAATCCCGCCATTAGAACTTATTTAGTATGAACTAAGAATATGGTTATCACTAAAGTGAGTATAAGCAAACTCACGCTTGTTTTGTAAATAATATGTGACGTACGTTGTTAGCAATTGTCAAACTAAGCTGGTATATCCAGGCTAGATAAAGAACTTTTGTTTGTAAAAAATGAGTAATGAGCGTCATTGCTTTATCAATATGTTTGTTATGATAATTTGTAAAAAACGTTTTTTGCAAACTAAGGGAGTTTTATATTTGTTAAATCTAAACAGAAAATTTAATCTGTCCTTAATGTTTAACAGAGTTGGTTATTCATAGAGAAAATAAATAAAACAATTTTTTTTTTTTTTTCACTTTATAAAAGTATTTTATTGAGAAAACTTACAGGTAATTACACAACATTGACTTATATATCAAAAAGGATTTACAAGTAATCAATTCTAGTTTCTAAATGAAGATTTAAGTTTTCCTCCGGTTCTAAAACAAGAGATAGCATTCGTAAATAGTTTTTTCTTCGGTGGTTCGTTTATTACTTCAGGTCTTTTACAGTTTTTTGGTGTACTTTGATTCCTTGGTAGATTTGGTTGTTCATTTTCAATCGCTGACAATAATTCTTCGTCATCTCCTGGTTGTGTGGTCATTGAACAAGTATCAATCATAACATCCAACATTTCGGTTAAATCGTCCATCACTTTTTTCAGTTCCTCAAACTCCTCGATCGATAGTGCAATTCCAAATTTCGTAGGAATGTTTTTTCTTTCTTCGATATCAATATATTTTCGGATATGCACTCTAATCTTTCCTTGGAATTCTTTGACGGTAGCATGATAACCTCTCTCACCTAGCTTGAATAAACTTGCCATTTTCTCTGCAGTAGTAACTTCGTTTGAGCTTAAATAAATATTTCTTGAAGAGAAATAATAATTTCAAAACTCCCGCGCTATATATCTATTCTGTGGAACAAAAGAACAGTTCAGACTTGCCCGCTTGTGTTATTGGGTTACCATGACGATTGAATAAATTAATTCACCAATTCACTCAATGTTTGACGTCAAACCATTGAATAAATTAAGTCACTTGAATAAATTAAGTCAGACACTCAAGTTAATTTATGTGGTCACTCACAATTCGCTCCAATTCACTCCTAGTCGCTCGAAAAAAGGGGTCGAATCATCCAAACAATACTACTGTGGACGTTGTGTTTACAAGTGTTGGTATTCTAAATAATTGCTCATTTGCTAACCATTTTCACAATAGATTTTTAATTTTTCTTTGTTCTAATGACAATGGTTAGCTCACTCAGTTGGCAAAATTATCATAAAAATACGTCATTGTACGTCGATCCACCTAAAGATTTGATTATCAAAATGGGACATCGGCTGTTCATATTGACGTATATTTTACATATTATTGCTATTAAAATATTAGCGCTCCCGCTATATACATGAATTTATATTTTACTGTTGTGTATAGGCACGTGACCAGCTAAAGGAGCAGTTGACATCAGATATATTCATCAATGATCTCAAAGAACTAAAAGACATGCTAAATAATCTTATGAGTGAGGGAACAGACGAGGACTTCAAAGGCATTATTGAAAGCATCACTTCATATGTGGATGGCATCGAGAATCAAGATCCAACATTTGTTGAAACTACTAACCTTATTCAGAACCTTTACATGGGGCTTGGTCAGCTATCATTCTATTTTAACTGCTACACAGGCAAGACAAGTACCATAAGGTATATATACCTATTTCAAAAAAGGTTGACAGAGAGAACGTTTAATGGCGAACGGCGATTGCACGACCGAAAGGAATTATGGGTCTTTGATGTTGATTATTTATGCGTCTTTTGTGGCAGAAAACGAATCTGCTGCACAACGCCAGACCCATGCATTAGAAGAGCTTAAAATTGATGAAACGGTGCTTAGCTACCCAGAAAACACACTAGGATATGTTGTATGCGTAACCATAATTCCTTTCGGTCGTGCATTCGCCGATCGCCATTCACCGTTCACTCCGTCAACCGTTTTTGTAATAGGTGCATAGTCAAATTTTTGCTTAATATAGAGTCGTTTTCGTTAACCCGTGAAACACTCTTTAGTGTATCACTCTTTAATGCACCTTAATTCCATTGTGTTCTTTTGTTGTTATTTGACTATTACACTTTAACTAATACACTTTGTTTCACGGGTTATTGAAAACCACTCTAACATGTGAATCATCAGTATACATCTAAAACAAACATTTGATCTCCTATTCTGCTATATACACGAACAAGATAAACCAGATAGAACTAGAGTAAATTTTCCGTAAAAAATATCATATGTTGAAAAACATAATGGAGTTGGATATAATAAGCTTTTATCAATTTGTTCTTGAACTAAAGAGAGACAAGATGGAACTTTCTTGTTATTTTTCATAACCGACTATACCTTGCATTAAAAAGAGCAAGTTGCTCGAAAGGTTTGTGAACTAAAAAAGGTTATATTACTGATCAAACGAAAGTGTCGTGAATTGAAACGTATACGGCATACCAACATGTTGTTTTTTTTTAAATGGGACTTGTTGAATTTGAAGTGGCAAAGCAGATTCATAAAACATGCTTTGACTTCAGACTAATCGCAACAAGATATTAATTGTGTATTTGTGTTTAACAGCTATGTTGTGGATGGATGTAAGCATGGTGAAGGAACGGTTGCATATTTGAATTTGAAGGCACAGACCGCTCTTGATAATGAAGCAGAAACATGTCAAGGAAAGATTGGAATCGCTCCACTAACAGACGGCAAGTTGCAAACTGTGATAGACAAGCAAGCAGAAAATGAGGGCTTTAGCAGTATTTGTATGGCGAATGATGAGGTCAAGAAGATGCGGGCTTGTGAGTTATACTGTCAAGAAGGAACGTCTACAAAGGGTTTGCCTAAAAGACTGGGTATACTGGACCTAGCAGAAAAAGAGGATGTGGTAAGTTTATGCGGTCCCCTTCGATAATCTGTAGTTAGCTTGATTTCTAAAATAAAATGTATGCTAATGACCAATCAGAGCAAAGATTGTAAGTACAATGTATTATAATAATTAAAAATGGTTCGATTAATATTTAGGAACAGAAGTAGTTTTTGTTAAGATCTTTAGATTTCAAATATACTACCGACTTTGAGTGTAGATCGAAGTTGTTATGTAAGATCAGGATTATCATTTTTGTAAAGCATTGGCACATAATAAAAACTTTTTCAATTTCTTACAGCAAAATTTGTTCAATTTGAAGGCCGTTCTTAATTTAGATTCATAAATTATTGTAAGTCGGGCTGATAAAGCGAAAAGTGTAAGGTTGTAACTATATGTGTGTGAATAAAACAAACGTTCAAAAAAGTTATCACTTACGTTAAGTTCGCTTTACTTTGTGATTCTAGGTGAATATTTACATGGAAAGCTGCACAACATGTACGTTTTCAGAAAGCCAGAAAAAAAATGTATGTACACTACTCGGCAATGGGATGGCAGCAAGTAAAGTCTTGGAGTTTCTTCCGAGTAATCCGGCTAGATTTACGCTACAACAGGTCAAGGATGTTGACTGCTCACAGTATGCGCAAGATTAAATTGAGGTAAAATATTACAACAATAATACTTCAGTTCTGAACTATCTCTATTAGCACTTTTCGAAATAAATAGGTCAAACCCTGCTAAATTGATTATTTACCATCATTTGAAAGTTATGTGACTGCAAGCTGAACGCGGCTTTTTAAGCTGTTCCCTTGACCTCTTAAAATTTGTTCCCCTTAACTTTTCTTTACACTACGCGAGATTTTGAAGACAAAATTTTCGACAACGGAGGTGATTTGGAAAAAAAATCACAACTCATAGGAAAATAGTTTTTTCATACTTTATAAAGCACAAATGCCGGCAAGTGATTCATTCTACACAACATGAATTTGTTTGAATAAAGGACAAAGAAATACCTTAATCGGTCATATTTCGTCCTTTCAGTGCTTTGAAAACTCGCACAAAGTCGAACAAACATTCCTTCGAAAATTTATTTTTTTGTACGTTAGAAAAATTAATTTTAAGATTTGCTGAGGTTCTTTCAATTAAGCGTATAAAACGTATAGAGTGCAGTGCAAAATTCGAGTGTTTTGCCCTGTTGAAGCTCAAAACGTGTATGGTTCTTTAATATAATTTTGTATTTTATTCAGCGGTTTTTGTGCGCGCGCTCATCGTGGGCTCGAATCGAGCGTTCAAAAGTAACCTTATTTAAAACAACGTACTGTTACCCAAAATATTTTACCATGTCCCCTCCCCCCTCTCCCCAATATTGTTTTATCACATTTTGTTTCCTCATTCCCTGAAAAAAGCACTTGAAAATAAACCCCGCATGGGAGAGGCTTCCAGATTTCAGTGCCGGTTCGATCTAGCGGAAACTGCAAAGCAATACAAATGTTGGTAAACATTACGTTTTCTGAAAAAGGATTAAGTTTATTAACACGGTTTTGCTCTTATTATGTTTTTCAGGAAGTGCAACGGCAGCCAATTGTTAATGCATGCAATTCTAATAAATGGTCACACAAACAGACTGTAAATCACAGACAGCATAAAATAAATCGTGTTATTGAAAGTATTAAAAAGCTGAAATAAACAAATAAAAACATAAACAAAATACGAAAATTACTCTTATTCTAGTTTTGCTTGTTGCCCGCCTACCCGAGCATGAAAGGCTTAAAAATGATACCCCTTCCAACAACTGTTGTAACGGACTGCTATTAATACAGCTATTTCAAAAAACGTAGAATACAGAATACTGGATAGTGTATTGCAAGATCGATATGGATTCTGGGTAATGTAATTCGTTTGTTTAAAGTATTTTGCTTAGTGCATTCCATTCAAACCAATATAAGAGCTATTTATTAGGAGTAAATATCGCTGTATATCTATTTTTTATTTCAATTTAATACTGTCACATTGCCCTTTGGTCTTAATTGGAATGCACGATACAACATTCAACGTTTTTGAAATGGCTGTAAATAAATTAGTGTGAAGTTGACAACTCACATAACACACCTTACGATTTTTTTGATTTATTTTTTATTTTTTAGTAGCTTAAAAGCTACTAAATCGTGATAAGGCAAACTATGGCGAGGAAAGTTTTTCATTCCGTAGCCAGCGCCTCGATAATGTGTGATATATTCTTTTGTATTTAGTACCAGATGATTTCGCGCACGCCTATCCGGCTAGCATTTTTGTCGCATCGCCAAAAGTACCAAAATGGCGTCTTCCGCGAGAGTTGTTTCCCGTGTTAACCCTCTATAAATACGTCGTTAACATAACTTTACATTAACAAATTATAGTTAACTTGGACAACAAAAGCTTTAAAAAGGATAAAACAAAACGCAAATACCTAAAAGTAACCGAAATCGTTGTTGTCTCGAGACGCCATTTTGGAACTGTTCGTTTTGACAAACAATCCTATGCGCGCTTCGAAGCGAGATCACCTGGTACAGCCCGTGCAAAGCTAGACATGATACTGATAAGAAACAATAATTTAAGAAAATACCACAAGTTTTATCTCTACCTTTAAAATCGATCTATAAGGTGGAATAATAACAAACTCCAAACTGGTTTATTGAACAAGATTGGCTGCATATGTTATGGTGCGAATAAAAAAACTGTGGGCGTCCAGTAATAGTTCAGAAATCGTGTATCGTTAATTGAGCTACCATACACAACTCTCTAACTGCAAGACGTTTGACAGATTTGTAGACAGATAAACTTCGTGTAGTTAGAGATCAGAGTCGTTTCACATTGTTCTAGGAACAATAAACGGTTACTGAATTATTTCTTTTTGATTATTTATTAACTTAATAATTAACAATTTATTAACTTATAATAGTTTAATAATAATTTATTGCAGTGCGAATCAAAAAACCGTGGGCACCCAGAAATATTTTAGAAATCGTTTATTGTTCGTTGAACAACTCATAAACAACTCTAACTACAAAACATTTATCATACTACACATCAGTCAAACTTCTTGCGGTGATATAGTTGTTTGGGAGTTGTTCAACGAACAATAAACGATTTCTAAAATATTTCTGGTTGCCCACGGTTTTTTGATTCGCACTGTAACTTATATAAAGCGCCATATATCAATATATACATTTTCATCGGCGCATGTCTCAAATAGTCTCCGTCAAAGAGCATGCACTGAGAGATCTATCCAACCAAATCCATCCCATCCCATCCTAATTTACGACCCTCCCTCAATCATTGATCCATTTGAGCTCATGACACTTAGAAATATCTATAGCAAAGCTTATTATTGGCTGGAACTTATGCTATCAGAATAATTTATCAAGCTTAGCTAGTTATTACTGACTAATAAAAGATTTGCTATATTTTATTCGTGGATTTGGAAACCTCTAGTGTTAGGTAAGTATCATCAGTGTAAAATTCCAGTGGTATAGTTATTTTATTCAGTTGAGTTTCTAATTTAATGTTACTGACTCTTTCAATTTCTGTATCATTTACTTTAATTTAGAAACGAAATGCGATTCAAATAAAGGCAAATTTAATCAGTTTTAAATGTTATCTATTTGGACTGGAAATATCATTGAAAAACATCTTATTAAACATTTGATAAAACAAATGTATATGTATAGATATTTTAAAACATTTTAAGTAAAATTCATCAAATACTTATAAAATGGAAACTAGCGAGTAATAAACTAGTATGGGCTGCGTCGGTGTATAATCAAATAGTATGTGTATTTAGAAAACCCACAAATGATTTAATATAAAATTGAATTAAAAATTGTTCGAAATTGAGATGAGTGTTCCTAGCTATAAATTACATTATATTATATAAATAGCAGTGGTTTACAGCTAGGGATTTCCGCCAAATATTTAAGACAAATCTCCTATTTGAACACAAGTAAAACTACGATAATGTGATACGATAATTCTACTCGTCAGTTTTTATTGAAATGTTTGAATCTAACCAGTTTCTTTTATTGTCTCGTTTTATTTTATATTTAATTCAACTATTGGACGTAATAGCTCAACGTCTGCTAAACGTTGCATCAATTTGATAAGCCCTGCCGATGATAATTCTACTCGTCAGCATTATTGAAATGTTTAAATCTAACCATTTCCTTTTATTGTCTCGTTTTATTTTATATTTAATTCAACTATTGGACGTAATAGCTCAAAGTCTGCTAAACGTTCAATTAATTTGATTAGCCCTGTTGATGATAATTCTACTCGTCAGCATTATTGAAATGTTTGAATCTAATCAGTTTCTATTATTGTCTTGTTTTATTTTTAATTTCAGGATGTTCATGCGTGCTGTGGGTTCAGCGGTGTACCTGTGCATCCTGATAGCTTTCAACAATCTCGACCACACCCACTCAAGAAAAATTGACAAGCATGAAGCTGAAAAGAGAACGACCGGCAAGAAACCGGGTTAGACTGATTATTAAACGAAACATGCAGATTTTGAAATAAAAAAAAAAAAAATTTGTATAAATAATAAAAAATAAACGTAATTCTTATTTGTTGCTTGTGTTTTACTTTGACTCCCTGTGAAGTTTCAAGCCATTTGTAGCAGTTTTGAGCGAGAAAGCTTTTCTCTCCCTTTATTTCTTATTCACTACTCGATCAAAACTGCTTTAAATGGCTTAACACTTCACAAGGAGTCAAAGTAAAACACAAGAAACAAGTAAGAACGTTTATTTTATTATTTGTACAAATTTGTTTATATTTTTTAAATTGCCATATATTCTCCCATACAAGGCTTATATGAGACCACAAATAGTTAATTTGGGCTACTTGTGAAAACTAGAGTTGAAAATAAACTCTGGTCCCAGTGTAGTATTTTGATAGTTATTAGTTAATTTTCACAGTCGAAGTGGTCTACAATTGGTTAGGTCACATGATCTGTTGGTGAAAAAAAGCTTTTGTTGTTGGGGCGTAAATAAACTTAGGTTCCTTACAGAAAAAGCTGAAAGAATCAGCTTTTAGTTGTATAGCATAAATATACAATATGGATACATATCATATAAACAGTTTTGATACGTTTAACTTGTATTTTATTATTTGTTTTTAGGTGAAAAGTTTGCTAAATACTCCTTTTCTTTTTTGGAATTTGACAATAAACGTTTGGACACAATTGCCAAAATTGCTACAGTAACTGGTAACTTTTATGTCGTGGTATCACAATGCTGCAAAGGTGAATACAATGAGACTTGTCATTTGACCCTTGAAGGGACAAACATCGCAGAGAATATGGATCAAAAGTCATTTGAAATCAACGAGATTGTTAAGCAAAGTAAGTCTGTCCGTTCCTTTATTTGCATTCTCTTTGTCTTACCCACCTACATTTGTCTCGGGGGTTTGCGTTTTGCTGAGCATTTGAAAACGTTGTAGAAGTAGTAAAGTGCTTTTTTATTTAAATCATTAAACGATTTAAATAAAGGTTTACAGCTGAAGATTAGCATTGAAGTTGTTTTAAGGATGAATTTATCGAGGGTTAACACGGGAAACAACTCTCTCGAACGACGCCATCTTGGAACTGTTGGCGATGCGACAGAAATGCTTCTGATTGGCTTATACTAACCGGAAGTGCGCGAGCGAAATCACCTGGCAGCTTGAATGTTTTTGAACTTCATAGAGATATGACCATGGCCTACACCGCACCTACGTCCTTCAATAGTAACGATAACAATTGAAATTCTTTGAAATGTAAATAGCATGGCAGTTTATTACTGAAAATTTTCCACTCTATTACTAAATACTGGTGAAACAACTTCACATAATCTTCCACATCCATTACGAGAATTATGCTAATAAGCACTTTGTTAAACTTCAAATATTCGTGTTCTTTAAATGATTTGAATATTTGTTCAGTATATACCATTTGACGGAACAAAACCACAAAGTATAATTTTAATTAGTTTTGATTATGAATATGACATTTCGTTGGGGACGTTCGCGCGGAATGTTCACGCCCAATGTTTCTATAAGAAAAACAAGCAGGCGAGCCGATTTTCGATGTTTGAATCACAATAATTAAAAAAAAAAACGAACAGTAACCCCCATTTAATTTTTATCTTATAAATCGAAATAACATCCATTTCGGCAATATATCTCTGGCAATTCGGCATTTTTCATTTGACTGAACAAAACACAGTATTATAATTATCCAAAGTAATTTAATTCTTAATTATATTTTGATTTTTGTATTCCAGCGGAACATCTCGAGGAAGTAACATCTGCTGCATTAGATGATTTCAATTCCACTGTGATGGGAATGCATAGAATAGTCCAAACATTGGGAATGCTGTTGGAAAGTTTGGATTCAAACGTTCGGGTTGAATTGAATAAGACAACACAAGAACTTATGGTAAAATAACTGAACAATGATTCATTTTTAAAGGAATACGAAGTTAGGGAACCTTTAAGAGTGATAGTCAGCAAAAACCAGACATTTTCGCAAATTCGTGGCAAGACTTGAAAATTAGATTTCGCTCATATTTTAACCATAGGTAGGCCCTGATGTAAGAAGAACTGCTATGTATTTAGTTTTGTAAAATACCGCTTAGTTTTCGAGATATTCGAAAAAATAGGTTTTCGGCTAAATTCGCTAATTTTCGACCGATAATTTATACCAGTTTTAAAAGCTTGTCGCAAGCAAACTAAATAATGTATCGTTGTTTAAAGACCACAGAATTATTAAATAGTATTTAAAGTAACATCTTAAAGGCTTTTATGAACTTTCATAAAATCCTTCTATTTTAAATAAATTTATTTTTAGGGGACACTTTTAACCTCTCTAAAAATAGGGTGAATATAATCAAAGTTTTTTCCATGTGCTACGCAAAAATTTTACCCAAAAAACACCTCAAGGGTAATTTTAAATAATGGCCTTTACGAAACAAGTAAAATTGGTTTGGGGAAATGTACTTTTCGTGTTGTATTACACTCTCGAAGTTGTAGAAAAGTTGTAAATTTCATGTATCGGCATGATTAATGTAATTTGCATATATTAAACTTATTTCGAATTTAAAGCGGCTTCGTGTTAACTTCCAAGAAAGAAAACAATTTTGAAGACTAACAAGAAGTTTATACTGCCATTTTAAAAGAAATGATACGTAGTATTAATAAAACAGGAACCAAGAAGTGATTTTATTCAAATCATATCCGTCCGTCAATTCTCTGCTCTCGAATCACATATTGTTATTAAAAAAAAAACAGCAGGAAAAATGCTATAAACATTAGGTTTCACTTGTAATTCTAACCTAGATGCAGTTTAGAAACTGTTGTATTATTTATTATTATTATAATTATTATTATCGATGCTGTCATAATATATTTTAACAATTGTACATTTTAATAGCGCTTGACGCCGTATGAAATTGACAAGTAATTGTTTGCTATTAGCCGCTTTGATTGTGTTCGCATCGTTGCCAACTTTATCGATCATATTTTTTATAAAAAACGTGCTTAAAACAACATCATGATGGTCAAAAATCATAACCAGTGGAAAGACAAAAGAATAATCTGTCACATGAAGCAGATGAAGAGGAGTTGAAGTCATTTTCTGCAACTGAACAAGATATGTCGACACACCATCTTCGTCACAAGTAAGAACTAGCAACGGAGAAAATTTTTCAAACTATCATAACAAAATGACATCGGATCTTTGCTGGACATTGAGTTACATGGACATAATTAGTACAAATCAAACTACATGTTTTAATAGTACAAATAAATATTGTATTATTCTTACTCTGTTGTTTTAAGGCCTTTTAATTTTGTATCGGAATTAAACATGCACGGTATTACTCATTGAACTTCTCCTAGATGTATTCCTAATTATATTCTGCTATACTTTATGATTCGGACGCTTTCTACACATGTTTTCAGTTGTTTCTAGCGTTTAATTCGTACGAAATACGACTATGTTGAAATCTAATTACGCATGCAAATTCAAAGGTCACGCAACATCTTGCGTTACTCGTATTTAAAAGATACACCACAAACGATAGTTTATAAGCTTAGTTTATTTATTTGTCAGAAATATTGCTAGCAAAAACGTTTAAAAACTATATATAGATGTTACAGGAGAAAGAAACAGCTAGAACTTACGTCCCAATTGAATATCCTACTCCTGGTTATATGTAAATATATAATGTATAAAAATACTATCAAATGCAGCAAAATATTTAGCTATTAAATCAAGAAATACTGTAAAAAAAAAAAAAAACTATTGGAAAAGTTTGTTTTGGGTTTATTTTTTTGCACTTCGTCTAGATCTTTGAAAGCATTAGCGCGAGTTAATTAAACATTACTTGTCAATTTCATACGGCGTCAAGCACTATTAAAAGGTACAATTGTTAAAATACATAATGACAGCATCGATGATTGTATTAATAATAAATAATACAACAGTTTCTAAACTTCATCTAGGTTAGTTACAAGTGAAACCTAATGTTTATAGCATTTTTCCTGCTGTTTTTTTTTTTTTTTAAATAACAATATGTGATTCGAGAGCAGAATTGACGGACGGATATGATTTGAATAAAATCACTTCTTGGTTCCTGTAGCCTGCGTGCAGCCCCTTTGTTTACCCGTAATAAGGGTCTGCGAATTATTGCAAGATTCCGTGTTCTGGACCCCCAGCCGAGTTGCACGATTATATATAACAGGCTCTGATTGGCTGCTACGCCAGCTCATTCTTACATACTCTCTGATTGGCTCGAAAGCTCGTACTCGCATGCGCAGTAGAGACTAGTGTCATGATTGAGCAAAACAAGATGGCCGCTCAAAGGCGGCGAAAAGTTGTCTCTTCTAAAATGGCTCGGAAATGCCAAAAAAACGCAGTAAATGCACTAAAACTTACTTATGGAAGTAACAAATTTATCAGAGCCCCTGTATGGGTTGATAGTTCTCAAGTTTATCGTCGACTTATCGCCGAAATATTGAATTCTACTACTCGATGTAGATGAACTTTTTTTTGAACTGTTATTCATATCATAATTATTATTATACTTCATCACCTATACCATACCCTATTATATTATTCACTGTTCACATATCAACCACTATGCCATTCATGTTTATAAATATTTTTCAGATGCATTTTGATATGTTTTACATCAATCAATAATTGTTCTTTTACCGAAGTATGAAGCTTATATATCCATGTCAGTCCTTATATTTGACGATTTTCGACGTGACATCGAGTACGAGCTTTCGAGCCAATCAGAGAGTATGTAAGAATGAGCTGGTGTAGCAGCCAATCAGAGCCTGTTATATATAATCGTGCAACTCGGCTGGGGGTCCAGAACACGGAATCTTGCAATAATTCGCAGACCGTTATTACGGGTAAACAAAGGGGCTGCACGCAGGCTAGGTTCCTGTTTTATTAATAATACGTATCATTTCTTTTAAAATGGAAGTATAAACTTCTTGTTAGTCTTCAAAATCGTTTTCTTTCTTGGAAATTAACACGAAGCCGCTTTAAATTCGAAATAAGTTTAATATATGCAAATTACATTAATCATGCCGATACATGAAATTTACAACTTTTCTACAACTTCGAGAGTGTAATACAACACGAAAAGTACATTTCCCCAAACCAATTTTACTTGTTTCGTAAAGGCCATTATTTAAAATTACCCTTGAGGTGTTTTTTGGGTAAAATTTTTGCGTAGCACATGGAAGAAACTTTGATTATATTCACCCTATTTTTAGAGAGGTTAAAAGTGTCCCCTAAAAATAAATTTATTTAAAATAGAAGGATTTTATGAAAGTTCATAAAAGCCTTTAAAATGTTACTTTAAATACTATTTAATAATTCTGTGGTCTTTAAACAACGATACATTATTTAGTTTGCTTGCGACAAGCTTTTAAAACTGGTATAAATTATCGGTCGAAAATTAGCGAATTTAGCCGAAAACCTATTTTTTCGAATATCTCGAAAACTAAGCGGTATTTTACAAAACTAAATACATAGCAGTTCTTCTTACATCAGGGCCTACCTATGGTTAAAATATGAGCGAAATCTAATTTTCAATTCTTGCCGCGTTATGTTTGATTTTTGCTGACTATCACTCTTAACTTATAATAAAAAAGACAGAAAAAACATATATGTTATTCATAGTTCGAATTGTACTTTTTGTCGACTTTGGTTTGTTTATTTAAACCAAAAAAGGCATCTGTTTAACAGTCGAAACGTCTTGATCGAACTAATAAAACAGTGACAAACTTACATTCAAAAGGGTTCGTGCTGATGTCAGTAAACAAAATCTAAGGAATTTTGAAGGAGTTTTGAAGGACCAAAAAGTAATTTTTAAGCACTTTTTGCGACAACTTTGATGTATAAATGATATTCCTGTCATTGTTAACGTCGCACAGAATGAAAAACTTTTATTTTAATTTTAAATTTTTAAATTACAATAATAGAGTTTTTATCTTATTTAAACTAGAATTAAGGAGTTTTTGCTGATTTTCTAAAATTCAAGGGCTTTTCAAGTGCCCTTAAAAACGTAGATCAAATCTAAGGAGTTTTCAAGGAGTTTAAGGAGTAGCACGAACCCTGATTCAATTAAATAATTGAGTCCGTTTATCATTTTTAGAAACAATATGCCCAAAAGAATACAACAAGTGAGAAAGTGGAATACAACACAATTGAAACATCCTATTTCAATGTCCTGGATAAAGTACTTGGTGCTTCTACGCCAAATTTTACATCAATCCTTCCAGGTATCCCCAAGCTCCAACTTTTGATCAAAGCTCTTTTGGGAAGATACAAAGTTTACGAGGTAAATTTAACAAATTTACGATAGTTTCGCATGGTATGTCCTCTTATTTACCACGGTTGGCGTCATCGAATCGTCAAAATTGTTGTGGATCCACGTGAGACAAAGTGGAGTTGATCCACAACAATTTCGACGATGAGATGGCGCCAACCGTGGTAAATAAGAGGACATACCACATGAAACTACCGTGAATATTTTTTTTCTTACCACATTAAAATGAACAAAATAATAACCGTGGTATGTACTCTTATTTACCACGGCTCTCGACCAATAAGAAAGCGAGAAAATTATCAAATGATGTAAAATAATATATATTCAACTATAAATCTTTATTCTCCGAATGCATTGTATGTTAATTTTTCCTTCTTACTCTTCATTACTGATTACGGAATCCTGGAGTGAAGATCTGAAGTTCATCGTTTATATAGCCCTTTTGAGAAACAAGGGACATACAACTTTTAAAAACTGAGAAGTCATCACGTGTCACGCATTTCCTGGTTTTGTCTCCTTCCAAACAATCCATATATGCTTTGCAATCCATACCAGGGCTCTGTTTTTCGTTTGATATGAAAAAGGACAACTGCAGTTACAAGGATCCAAAGCTCATATATAAGCAATTAGTACAAGTATTTTTAAATACTTTTATATATTTTATATATTTTATATAATATTTTTAAATATTTTTAAAATTAAAATTAGTTTCTTTTTTGTTGTTCTGAGTTAGCTAGGTCAACCTGTTGTATCCCCAGACAATTCTTCAGAGCGATATCAGGCAAGCAAAAGTTGGTTTGGAAAGCAAACATCAAAGATAGCCTCCAACATTGGCCAAATCGAGAAAAAACTTCAGACAAAGTACAAAAAATCTTTTAAAAAAGCTGAAAGCATAAAGGGAGAGTTTGATGATCTCAATTCTATTGCAAAATCAGGTATTTGCACATTTTACAGCTAATTTAGAATTTGTTATCAAAAACGCACCTATGTAGCTAAATTTATCATCAACGCCAGATGAACCCAAAGGCCTTTTATAAATCAATAGCTGATTAATAAGATAAAAATTAATTTAACGTCTCAATCTTCTAGCTGGAGACGTATGATGTGCGTGCCCTACTAATCTGGGAGAGTCAGACTTACTACCTCAGTGTACGTTAGATATTATGCAAATAAATCGTATCACAATACTTTACCAACAAAATATGGCTTGCAATTGAATAAACATTTTCTAACTGCCACCAAATTGGCATATTTTTTCTAATTTTTGAACATTTCTATATCCTCTTTTGGATACCTTTAGCGTACAATACGTACCGGAAATATACCAAGTTTACACAGTGCAAAGATGCTTATGGTAGGGCAAAGGAAGGCATACGCAAATTGAGAAAATCTAAAGAAAAAATGGAAGCAGTTTACAAAACAGTTTCAGGATCAAGGGATTCCATGAAAGAGGTACCGGCTTGAATAATAATGGTCAATCAATCAATCAATTTCATTCCACATCCAGCATGTTTGTTTTAGACATTGTGGTTGGCATCCGTAGAATACCATGTTTCATTTTGAAACCATCAAGAGTTGTAGTTCTTCATTTGGTTTTAAACCGCGATCAGTTTAATTTAGCTGCTGTCATCACTTGCTTCCAAGTGGTGTCCAGCTGGATGCCCGATTGATGGTAGCCTGAGAAAACAGACGTTTATTTTTTCGCTCCTCTTCCCCCGAGAGGTGCGAAAGAACGTCTGTTTTCTCAGGCTAGATTGATGGATGATCACAATAATTTACCTCGCAAAAATATAATTGCTCGAAATCCAGGTTTTCAATGTGCTTTGAATCTATCATTTTTCATTTATTGCGCTATGCTGAGCATACAAAACCTCAAGCATTATCAATAGAAAATGTAGGCTTCCATAACGTGTGGTGGAAAATCTAAAACATTGTGCAAAATAATACTTGTAATTATATATCTATTATCATTTAAGGCCGGCATCAGTCTTCACAAGCAACTGGCATCGCGTTTGTTTCTGAACGACCTCAAAGAACTAAAAGGAGCTCTAGAGAAACTTATTGGAGACGGAACAGATAAAGGACTCACAATTATTTGTAACAATTTTGGTCATTACATCGACAACATTAACGACCAAACATTAAGTGACCCCTTATTTGTTAATTCTTCTAAATTGATTTCGGAAATTCGATCTTCCATGGCGGGTGTTCCTGAATATTTAAAGTGTTATTCTGCTAAAGCGAGAGTTGTAAGGTAAGGGACCAATTACAATTTCTAAAATATTTAGTTACGCAATAATGAAGGTGCGTTCTTATGATAAGACCCTGTCAGTGAGTAAACTTTTAACTTCTTAAATTTTTTTTTTTTGTACAATTACAATTAATAAATGCTACTGAATGACAACTTTAATACAATTAATAAAATTAAGGTGTTTCCTTTTCTCTTCCGAGATCCTTTCAAACCGCAGACCGCCGAGTTATGCAGGCGATTGATATACTGATATAACATTTTTCTTTATTCCCTTGCATGTTCCGTGTCTTATAAAGGACAGTACTAGAGGGTTGCAAGAAAGGAGATGGCTCACTTACGTTATTAAACCAATACTCTCGGAGGCTCTATGAAGACGAAGCTGATTCATGTCAAAAGAAGATAGGAATTGCACCATTTTCCGACCAGAAATTACAAAGGCTTATTGACCAACTTTCAAAAGAGCAGAATTTCAGTAAAGTTTGCGAAACAAACGATAAAATGAAAGGGTCGATTTTATGTCAGGAGTACTGCAAAGGGACGGACAAACTGAAACTACCCAAACTATTTCAAGTGTCAGTGGAAGCAGTAAGTATCATTAAAAACTATTCGATGAAGGAATAAACCAATTGCATATATAATTCACTCCCCATCGAGGCCCATCCGTGATGTTCGCTCACATGCAGTCATTAACACTAGGTTCAATATTTGCAATATTTGCAATGCACCACTCTGCTCGCATGTTAATTTTTGGCCGGAGCCGGAGAAAAACCCTCGTGGGCTATGAGAGTGGAGAACAACACATCAAACAAACTCTTTTCACTTTTCGCTCGAGCCGGGAATCGAACTGATCAGGTTACAGTGCTGATAGCCTGCGTGCAGTCCGACTTTACGAGACTGTAAGTTTTCAATTATCGGCGTTGTCGCACCATAACTGCAACATACCGGACGACCCCTAAATATTCAAAATCATGTTCTTCCCAAACAATCTACAACCTTTCCCTCTTGTTTATATTACATGTAAAAGGATTACTCACATGCAGAAATGTTTTTTGCAATTTTAGGCTACCATCATCTTGAGTCGCTGTGAATGTGAACTAATGGGTCAACAAAGAAAGTTAATTTGCTTCTTAAAAAACAAGGGAAACACAACGCAACAGATTCTGGATCTTTTTCCAGCTGGAAGATTTACATTGGAGCAAGTTGAGCGCGTGGAGTGCCCGAAAGCTCCACTCGCGCATATAGTTTCAAGTTAGATGGTATGACGTGAATTTATATGGGCTTGAATTAATCAACAATTATTCGCCAAAGAAGAAGTGAATATCGGTGAATATTTACCGAGATGGAGTCAAAGTAATTATTCACCGATATTCACTAAGCCTGAGGTGGATAATTGTTTTAGTATAAATACAAAAGTGATTGTTTTGAAGAAAAACAGTTGATTTCTTATTTCTAAAAGCGCGCGAAACGCTGTAGCCGAATAAAAAGAAATAGTGTCAATTGCTCCACCAATCACCGCGCGCAAATTTCTATAATCACTTGTGTATCTATTATACTCATGCGTGATAGTTTTACGAATAGTATTGAGCTATAATCATTAGTCTACCACGCAGCCGTAGTTTGTTTAGAGAGCGTTGCGTGCTGAAGCAAATTATAACTGTAGGGGAGACTGACAGCAGCAAAAGAAAAACCTGACTCATCAGAAACGTCTGGAACGATAATTCTTTGTCAGGGCATGAACAATAACTAGTCAATAACTAACGTTTGTGGTAAATAAACATATCTTAATATGTACCGTCAAGAATACTGACTTACTTAATATAATAAATACCGATTAAAACACTATCTATCTACCAACCTTGTATTCTACAATCATATAATCTTTTATATTCATTGGTAAACGCCCCTCCCCTGATTACCACAAACACCCAGTTTTTGTGGGCGATGTACACTGTACCGTCAAGAATACTGAACTATTTAATATAATAAATACCGATTAAAACACTATCTATCAATCAACCTTGTACTTAACAATCATCAGTATAATCTTTTAGATATATTGATTGGTAAACGTCCCTCCGCTGATTACTACAAACACCCAGTTTTCGTGGGCTATGTACATTGTACCGTCAATAATACTGACTTATTTAATATAATAAATACCGATTAAAACACTGTCTACCAATCAACCTTGTACATAACAATCATCGGTATAATCTTTTAGATATATTCATTGGTAAACGTCCCGCCACTGATTACTACAAACACCCAGTTTTCGTGGGCTATGTACATTGTACCGTCAATAATACTGACTTATTTAATATAATAAATACCGATTAAAACACTGTCTATCAATCAACCTTGTACTTAACAATCATCAGTATAATCTTTTAGATATATTGATTGGTAAACGTCCCTCCGCTGATTACTACAAACACCCAGTTTTCGTGGGCTATGTACATTGTACCGTCAATAATACTGACTTATTTAATATAATAAATACCGATTAAAACACTGTCTACCAATCAACCTTCTACCTAACAATCATATAATCGTTTAGATATATTCATTGCATGGTAAACTTCCCTCCACTGATTACTACAAAAACCCAGTTTTCGTGGTCTATGTACATTGTACCGTCAAGAATACTGACTTACTTAATAAAATAAATACCGATTAAAACACTATTTATCAATCAACCTTGTATTTAACAATCATATAATCTTTTAGATATATTTATTGAAAAAAGTCCCTCCACTGATTACTACAAACACCCAGTTTTCGTAGGCTTTGTACCATTCAGAATACTTACTTGAACCTAATAAACACCGATTGAAACGCTATCTTTCTATCAACCTAGAGCTTTCACTTCTTTCCGATTCTCTATCATCTTCTGAGAAAGTTTCCAGTATTGGCTGATTACTTGTTTCTTTTAGCAATGCAAGACACAGAAAACCAGCTATCAACTCAGTAATTCCCATGATTCCAAGGGGGAGTAACGGATTTACTCGGACCTGTGATAGATACACTTGTTTCAAAAAAGGTTGACTGAGTGAACGGTGAATGGAGAACGGTGATTGCACGACCGAAAGGAACTGTGGGTCTTTGATATTGATTTTTTATGCTGTTTTGTGGCAGTAGTAAAAAGAGCTTTTAAAATTTTTTTGAAATTTTAGAAATTGACGAAACTGTGCTTAGCAATCCAGAAAAACACTAGGATATGTTGTATGTTGTATATTGTGTATTTAACCACAATTCCTTTTGGTCGTGCAATTGCCGTTCGCTGTTTGCAAGTGCTAAATTAATACATCAAATGGAATATGGTGAATGAGAGAGGAAGAATCGATTGGGTTGAGTGCACGAAAAACAGATCACACTTTTACTTGCCAATGATTATTAATGTCACTGTTCACAACGAGAAATTCAAATCTATTTTTGTTTGTTTGTTTGCTTGTTTTTCATTCTTTTTTTAAACTGAATTATAGATGTTTTTTATCTATTTTTTAAAAAACGTTTGGAATTGAATTTCAATAGAACAAACTGCTATTGAACACATGCACTGCAAAAACGGCTGAGTAGATGCAACACGGTATATTGCGTTAACCATGCATTCAGGATAACACTTTATAGTGAGTAAACCCTACTCATTATCGAGAGAAAAGTAGATGAAGACGCAGACGTACAATGTACTCAATATATTGAGTTTAACCTCACTTTTACTCAATAATGAGTTGGGTTTACTCACTATAGAGTTGTATTTACTCACTATAAAGTCAGTCATCCTGAATGCATGATTAACGCAATATACTGTGTTGTATCTACTCAGCCGTTTTTGCAGTGTGTATGTGATTAACCTACCAAATATGTAACATAACCAGACGCAATTGTAGAAATTGCGCTCCAAAAGGTACCAGCTCCAAACGCAGTATTTCTGATTAATCGAATAGAAAAATAAATGATTTGGAACAAACAAATATGGGAAGCATTCTTTTCAATGATCAAATACATCTAGCATCCTTTAATAGTAAGTTTGGGGTTTACTGAATATGAGGATGGCCTGCGCTCAGTACGATGTAAAGGCCAGAGATGACGAGGCGCAATGCCTGGACCGGGCGATTATGGTGTGCATGCAGGTAAAACTGCTTTCACTTTAATCCTTTTTTCGTAAGGAATATGAAATTGTCTCCCGGCACAACAGTCGGGTCTAGTCTCGGAAGTATGTACTAACCACAGCCATGGGAGCAAATGTGCGCCTTCATATATATAGCAGTCCTTTAAGTCCTGTAACATTTCTCATGTAAAAACGGAGATATATTTTCTCAGTTCGTGTTGTCCCAGATTAGGGGGAAAAAGTGATATTTCTTTTACTTTACATGGGGAAAATTAAAGTTGATGCATTTTTACGTTATTGATTTTAAAAACATATATATATTCTTTTGGGCATATAGTTTGATGAGAAATAGAATTACGAGAAGACCAGTTGTCATTTTTGTAATTTGTATATTTCGGTCTTTATCCAAAGACCATCAACTGTAAATGAATAAGTTAAACTAAGACATTCTGAATTAAGATTAATTCATTAAAACATATTAATATACAAATTACGAAAATGACAACTGGTCTTCTCGTAATTCAAAAACATATATATGATAACGAAGCTTGTCAAATTTTTGGCTCCAGGAAGGAGTCGTTATTCAAAACTTGATTACCTTATAACAGTAGGATAAATCTCCACGCACATCATGTTTAAGCCGTTTAAAGAAACTGCAGCGAAAAGTTTAGCCAACACCATTGCTAAAAACACCTTTCCAACCAAATACCCTACGACATAAAAAAACATTTAACATGATGTGTGTTGGAAGGTGAAATTACAGCATGATTTAAAGATAAAGAAAGCTAGTAAAAAGAATTCATTTAATCAAACGATGTTAAAAATAATAACAGTAGTGCGTTACCATGGTTTGAAAATAAACGAAACTACAGTAAAACAAAAATACCTTAATTCGACGATGTTAAAAATAATAATAGAAGTGCATTAATTGCAACATAGTTTGAAAATAAGCGAAACTGCGGTAAAAAGACATTTTTTAATATTCAACGGCGATGTTGGAAATAAAGATAATAGTACATTATAAACTGCAACATGGTTTGAAAATAAAGAAACTAGTAAAAAGACATACTTTAATACGACGATGTTAAAAATAATAGAGTGCACGCCATATATCAATGAAATAAGACATAATATGCATTGTCTAATTTCACTATTATGTACAAACTAGTGGATAGCACTGGAGTGGAACAGTGCAAAGAACAATAGTCACATAATTAGCTGCCTTTGTGTTTCTTTGGACGATAGGCCGATTCGCATCAAAAAGTGTGCGGTTTCAAAAGTATCCGGATTCGTGTAGCCGGGGTCTTAGTTGATAACAAACTAGTTGATAAATAAACACTATTATGCACTACAAAGTTAGTAGTTGTTTCACGGATATATGGTGTGCACTCTAATAGCATTGTTTTGCTAGTATTATGTAACATACCTGTACTGCCGTCATCGTAATTGACCAAAATGGCAGATCCAAAAGCAGCAAGAGCAGTGAGAATTTGAAATACGCTTGTTGTCTGCTTTCGTTTAAATCTGAAGAAATAACAAAAACTGGAAAATACTATAATGGAAGCAAAAGGAATTTTTTTTTTTTAATATATATTTCTTTTTAGCCGGGAGGTAAGATCAAAGCCCTGCCTCGGGTTGTCGACTCGTAACGTTCGTGCCCCTGGCACAATTTCCATGAAATTACTTGAACATGTTATCGAGCAATCATTCAGCTACAATACTGTAAAATGTTATTGCATGTAAAATAAATAATTTGCAAGATATATGAGATTATGTGAATGCCTTGTTTTCACAAAAAAATCGATTTTACAGAAAATCTGTCCGTTTTATTTCGATGAAAATTTTCGAATTCTCTTCTTTAAACATTATGCACAACCTGACAAAGTTTAAAACAAATCCTCGGAGACGAAGTTCCGCTACAGTACATACTGCTATTATTTTATGTGACCTTTTTGTAGTGGAACTTCGGCTCGATAACTTCTTCAAGTTTCATGGGAATTGTGCCGCACGAAAGTTACGAGTCGTCAATTGACATTGACCTTTTTGTAGTGGAACTTCGGCTCGATAACTTCTTCAAGTTTCATGGGAATTGTGCCGCACGAAAGTTACGAGTCGTCAATTGACATTTTCCAAAACGAGTAAAGGACTGGGTACTAGTTTCTCTAATTAATGTAATTAAGAACTTAACCTCATAATTAAATAGAACACATCAAGATATGTAAGATTAATTCCTGAGTTTGGTTGCATTTGGCTATATTCTGACCAAGATTCAGCCTCATAAAAATGCCTAAAATAGAAGGAAATGTATGGTTTGGAAGGACGCCTGTCCTTCCAATACATACATTCCTTTGTAATTTTGGGCAGTTTTGAATGGCTGTAACTCACTCAATATCCAACCAAAAGCACCAAATCTCAGAAATCTTACATATCTTGATCTGCTCTTTTATATTATGAGGTTCATTTCTTAATTACATTAATTAGGGAAACTAGTACCCAGTCCTTTACTCGTTTTGAAAAAGGTCAATTGAAATACGCGAATCAGTCATTTGGAAATGCGGAGTCACCTTAAGGACCCGAAGCAGGTCTAGATCAAGAATGTGTTTGAATTACCTGCTATGAACAAACGCTCCCACAAGTGAGCTAATAAATTCTGCTATTCCAGAAAGCAACCAGTTTAGATATATGTCTCCACCTATAGTCGGTGCAAGTAAATATACTCCATTATAGATCATCGCGTTCACAAACCTATGTAAACAAGAAAAGCGATTGTCATATTCAGTTATAGCTACAATCATGTGCAGAATTGTTGGAACCTCTCCACCTATTATCTACTTTTTACCATGCTTTCATCACTGATAAATAGAGGTTTTCTATAAATACACGTAAACAAGGAAGTGGGATTTTCAATACTTCAACAATCATGTGCAAAATTGCTGGGACATTGTCACTTTTATGATCATGAGCGTTTTTGTTCAGTTGCGTTTCAAGAAATATACAAAATCTCTCAATTTGATTTGCAAACCCCCTTCCCCCCTAAGCAATGTTGATTACTCTTTCAAATGAACACGGGAAAATGATGTTGAAATATTTTTCATGTAAAAATCAGATTGTCCCAGGGTATTTTGCACATGATTGTAGCCTGCAGGCAGGCGGTCTTTCCTTTTCTCTCACTCGCAACCCCGGAGACCGCCACCAACGCAGGCTAATTCAGTTATTGCTGTGTTAAAGACCAACGGTCACTTTCCAGCATGTACCACGCAAAAGACTGAATCTAACCCAAAGGCTATAGTCAAATTCTAAAGAATATAGTAGACGCTATCGAGGGAAAAATCGGAGAACTTGCAAGAGAAAACCCTCTTGGTACGTGAGATATCACACATCAAACATACTCAAATCACATAATATAATCTATGCCCAAGCCGGGACTTAACTGATGGACCTCAAATGGGTGAGGTCTCGAACTAGTGGACTCGAGATAGGCAAGCGTGACAAACCACTACACCATGAACTTATGGGAGCTGTGCCCCCATTCCAATCCCCCTGTTTTCCGCCCGCATCTCGATCAAGTTAAAAAGCTAAGAAAACTCTAGTTCTATAATAGTATTTGTTGGTCATCAACCTTTTAATTTTTAAAAACTTCCCCTAAGCTTTCGGCCTTCGCGGCCATCTCCAGAGGAATGAAAGAGAAAGATCGTTACAAGTCGCAGCTTGTAACGATCTTTCTTTCTTCTGAAAAAAAAAAAAAAATTAAAAGGTTGATGACCAACAAATACTATTATGAATCAAAATCCAACCTACAAACATTTGTTTGATCTTCTAGATCTACTTACCACGAATACCAAAGTACCAGGGTAAATGTTGCGTATCCTGAACGAAACAGCAATCTGATATCATGAGAAGACGTTTCGGCCCTGTATGTTGGCAGTGTAATTTGCTCTTGTATATCCTTCCTATTTATCTTAGCAACCCTTAATAACGTCTTCCTCGCTCGTTTCTCTTGTCCATTTACTATAAGCCATCGTAAGGACTCCGGCATCAAACTAGATTCGAGAATTTGAAATTTAAGAAAAACAAAGATAAGCAACAAATAAGTACCTTTATACTTTTTCATGATCCTGCGACTGGGTTTGGTACATGCATGTACACCTATTTCAATTAACGTTGTCCATCTGAAATGGTCGATCTGAGACCGATAGGAATTGTGGGAGCTCGTTAAACTGCAAAAGCACTATTATAATCACGCTTGAATATTAATGTTTACTTCTGAAATACTGTTATCCATAATTCAGCACCATTCAAGTGTGATTAAAACAATGTATTTGGAAGTTAATGAGCTCCCACAATTCCTATCGGTCTCACATCAACCATTCCAGATGGACAACGTTAATTCAAATAGGTGTATATACATATTAGATTACCAAAATATTATCAATATTAACCATAATCAACATAAAACACATAACATCGCAACACCGCAATCCCCTATTTCTCTCCTCTTTACACTTTTTAAAACGTACATGGGACAACATGTTTGAAGAAAATGGACATTTCTCGAAAAAAGCATGAAGTGCTCATTCAATGTCTTATCGATCGTTTAAGAAAAACAAAATTATAAACAAAATATAAGAAAAGTGCCATTTGATATTCAGATGGGTGGCTCAATTCTAAATTATCGCCGCGGTTTCGACTCATTTTCCCGCCCGAAGTTTAAAAAAGTACTGCACGATATTTTTTCAGCATTTTAATCTTAAAAGAACTTGCTCAATATTTTTTGGGAGGAATTAACCCAGATCCTTTCAAATATGAAATGGTCCGTGCCTAAATAGTCTCCCGCGCATCCGTGTTTAGCTTCGTCACGCAACGCTCCCTCGAGCTCATAACAATACTATCAAAAACAATGTTTTATAGTACACCTGATTGCAAGAACGTTGTCCTGGAATTTGTAATTTAGTGCGAAGGTAATTAGATAAAAGACAAACGAAGACCACTCAGGCTGAACTATTTCTTTTTTTTGCACTCCTTTCTTATTGAATAAATTAAGTTCTTTTTTCATCTCTCTTCAAGCTAGTGACAACATTTTTGCAATTAGGTGTATATTCAACTTGAAATGCATGTAATTATTTAAAAAATTATAAAATTCCAAAATGATTGTAAGACGTAAATACCAAAGGATCCTCACAATCAACTGACCATATGAAGCAACAAGAGAAAAGACTTTACCAGCATGTTATGACTATAGCAGGTACTCCACATAATGAAAGTACGAGAACAAGGTTTCTCCATTCTCGCACGAGGTAGCCAATCCCTGTAAATATGGCAAATCCCAATCCAAAAGACGTCCAGAAAAGGTTGCCAACTATTGGTCTTTGCTTGATTCCCACGTATTCCATTATATAGATAAGACTAGAATATATGATACCATCTAAAAACAGAGCATATGTTGCTTTAGATAAATTCATAATTAGTGCTTTGTAAAAAATGAAAGATATTTACTAAACGCTTGCAATCAGCTTTGGCCACGAAATATTATCCTTTTTAACCATTTTGTGATACACATAATTATAAAAAGGTTGAAGGGGCGAACGGCGATTGGCGGTTATATTATGGCCAAATAATTATGTTGTTGTTTTTCGGAAATTCTATATTCCAATGGGAAAACGCCCTTTTGTCATATTGTCATATTGTAAATATATATATATATATTAGCATATAATTAGAAACGTTTTTAAAAATTTTTGTAACCGCATTGAGCATTGTAAATGCGGAGAAAAGAACGTCATATTATTATTATTATTTTGTTCGGTGGTCACTTGAGCAAAGCTGGGATCATTGAATACTTCAGTTTCGCGTTATCTGGCACCGTTGTACTGTTTGTACAAAAGGCGCAATTGTACAGGAATAGCCTCGATTCAGCGAGATCTAGAATTCAAATGTTTTCTATTCTTAGCGATCGATAGCATCTTTTCGTGCTTTGATCAGAATTTGTGAATATTTTTACAACAAATCGAGACTTAGCCTGTACAAATGCGCCTCTTGAATACAACTACTTCAAAAAACGTAAAATACTGAATACTGCTTACTGAATAGTGCATTGCAAGACCGAAATGCATTCTGAGGCATTTAATAAGTATAATAGATAATAATAAGTTCTCGGTGCATTCCATTCAAAATAATATACGAGCTAGTTATGGGGAGTAAATATCGCTGTATATTTAGTTTATATTTCAAATTTATAAAACCCACAATGCCCTGTGGTCTGGGAATTCACTATTCAGTATTCAACGTTTTTTGAATTAGCTGTATGTGTATGATGTGTATTATGCGAAGATCAAAGTTGTGTTCTACCGTTGCAAAAACGGCATTTTTCGAAATGCGTTGATCCATCGCTTTTTTGAGTAAAATTCAGGTTTAATCAATAGTACATATACATTTACGTTAACTGTTTATGACGTGTTGGATTTACTTACTATATACACCGTCCTATTTCAAAATCGTTGTCGCAATAAGTCTACAGTCCACACTCTGAAGCATGCAGAGGATGTCGGCTGTAGGTGTTTGTGTTTTATGACAATAACAAGTTGTTGCACTGATAGACGATGAAACAAATATTTCGTTTTACAAAATGGGTAATAAATCACAAATTATGTTCATTTACCGACGTCCTTTACAGGCTTCAGAGTGTGGACTGAAGCTTCGGCTGACAACGATTTTTGAAATAGGTGTATAAAGTGTCATTTTTCATAAAGCAATGATTTAGTAATATATACAATATGAGCGGCCGATCTGTATCCGATATACAACGGCGAGTCGAAGACGAGCCGTTGTATATCGGATACAGATCGGACGCGAATATTGTATAGAACTTATGAAAGTCCAACGTTAGTTCTTTCATATTTTACTAAAATTGTCAAGATAAATGTAAATCTGGCCGAGAAAATTCAAGTTGAAACTTATGCAAATCAGGACGAAATCTGTATGAGATTTACAAACTCCGTCACGGACGTGAATTCTTTTGTCAATTGCTCATTAATTATTCATGAATTTTATAACTCAATATACTGAATTGTATCTACCGTTTTTGCAGTGCATGTGGTATGATGTGTCGTAAGTTGTAATTCCCGTTTACGTATACAGTTACAACTAAAAATATTTCTACTTACAAAGTGCTGCTCCGAGAAAAAACATTAGAATTGCAGTCAACCAAAAACTCTGAGAAAATCGTAGAAACAGCAATACACTGCTAATAATCAACCCAGATAGAAACATGGCTGATTTTCTCCCTACTCTATCAGATATAATACCAATAAGCAGAGTTCCCACAGCAGATCCAATGGCGTTGATAGTGATTAAAGTGGTAACATAGCTTGATTTACTACATACAAGGTCAAACTGTGAACAAAACACTTTATGTTAGACCAGGTATAGACTAGCCTGATTTTCAGAGCGGACCTGGGTCCTACTCTATTGCTTTCTCCAGTTTGGGGAGAAAGTGATAGCGTAGGCCCCAGGCCCGCTCTGAAAATCAGGCTAAGTATAGACCGAATCGAAATATGGCGACCTTCTATTGTTCTTGACTGACTAACCTCGTTTTCACGTTGGAACACAATAGTGTTTTCACATGTATGCGAGGCTGGTCAGTCAAGAAGAACTGTTATTCAAATTGGCCGCCATATTTCGATTCGGTGCATCAGTACTTGGCAAATTGAATTGCATGGATTGAAAAGTATTTTAAAAACGCTATAGCAGGATAATATCGCAAAATAAAACAAATTGAAATATAATAATTAGGTCGTTTCGAATTATTTAAAACATATTTTCTTGAAATATAAAAAGAATGATCATTTTTCCTTTTTTCGCTGAATTTATTTTAAACTGGCACATTTTGTTTGCTTGTGATCTTCATGAAATAAATAAAGACATCCTTTTAGCTTCAATTCCTGCCTTTTCCTGAATGATTTTTATATTTAATAACACCCATTTTCAAGGTATCATTTTTCTATACCTCTATTAAAATAAATAAACCCAACATAAATCCCGATCTGACCATTAATAAGGCAAAGGACACTTTCTAGCTTATCTTCTCTCAAGAATTGTTTCTAGACAGTTAATTTTTTCTATTGTATTAATCTGTTTTGAAATTTAAATTTTGTTACGGTCGTATTGAAGTACATAATTAATTTGTAAATACGTACCCTCTTGAAATATAAGCAATCGTATCGACTATCATATCATAAATGTGCCAGTGTGCATTGGTTATGCTTGGCTATTTATAACCAAAAATAGACACTTAGAATCAGGTCAAACAGAGACAGGAAACTCACATTTTTTTCTTCTTTTGTCATCTACTGCAAAAATCATTTACAAACCTGTGTAACAAATGAAGTATATTCATCCACAAAGGTCCATTCTTGGCGAGGTATTCCACATCTGTAGTTATAGTTCTGCTCACCTGGTCCTACAGTCCCTATGATTTTACAAATTGTACTGTTTGCAGAGCATTTCCATCGCGGTTCCGCTACGAGGAAAAACGTACACGAACCAGCAAAAGCTGCCCATGTTATTACAGAATACGCTATGGAAATAAACAAAAGGACCTGGAATGGACCGCTGTTGCCTACTTTGGAAAGCAGCTCTTCAGTAGTGACGGTTTTTTGGGCATCCATATGGTTCTACAAATAATCAAACATTGTCATTCAACTGGTAGTTTATACTCCGGGTTTATACTGATCATATAATCGAATCCTAAGAAAGAAGATTAAATTATACCAACCACATTTGAGTATATAGTAATAAATGCAGACTTCGTAAAGAAGCTGTATTGTATATACAGTCTGCTTGCTATACTACTCAGCCTTAAACGGTTGCTTTTAATTCACAGGCATAAATTCATGATCAGCAACGGATGAAAAGCTAGATATTTAATAGCTGATATGTAAATATTCAGCAATGGATTCAAGTCGAGGCTTTCGGGACAAGTTTTAGTTTTGCCCGAGATCCTTGGCTTGATACCATTGTTTGAAAACATTTACATATCACTATAATAACAGCTATGCAAAGTCATTGAATATGTATATTATGTTGAAGGAATGTTATTTATAACACATTCCCACGAAGAAATGGTCTCTGGCGGGAAAATAAACGACTCTGATTGGTTCGGGGTGGGTATAAATTAAAACGACGCCTTGCATGCATTACTTGGTCAATCAGTCGAAGACCGAAGTGGACATCGCTCAAGTGTTGTTTTCTGCACCCCGGCTGAACGTTTTTGAGATGGATGATAACCAAGTTCCTTTGCCGGATCCTGGCGCTGTTGAAGCTTTAGTTAATGCGAATCCGCCAGTTCAAGCTCAAAATCCTGCAGTGATTCCTCCAGAGGTTGAGGCGAGCATGCTGAGGCTCGACCCGAAGTAAGTTTAGACGAAGTGATCTTTCATTTGATGCTTAGTTTAGGATAATTGTTTTTTTCGCGGTTGTGTTTTTTGTTTAAAAGTCTAAAGGGAAGAGTCCGTGAACGTGACTGCAGTTTTATGGAGTTTAAAGTAAAATGCTTACGGGTTTGTTTGTCGAAAGTAAAAAATAAAGGAGTCCGTGAACGTGACTGTAGTTAATGATTTGTACAAAGCGAAATGATTATGGTGTTTGTTTGAAAGTATATAAATGAAGTAGTCCGTGAACGTGACTGTAGTTTATGGTATGTAAAGCGAAATGATTATGGTGCTTGTTTAAAAGTATAAATGAAGTAGTCCGTGAACGTGACTGTGGTTTATGGTCTGTAAAGCGAAATGATTATGGTGCTTGTTTAAAAGTATAAATGAAGTAGTCCGTGAACGTGACTGTAGTTTATGGTATGTAAAGCGAAATGAGTATGGTGCTTGTCTAAAAGTATAAATGAAGTAGTCCGTGAACGTGACTGTAGTTTATGGTATTTAAAGCGAAATGATTATGGTGCTTGTCTAAAAGTATAAATGAAGTAGTCCGTGAACGTGACTGTAGTTTATGGTATGTAAAGCGAAATGATTATGGTGCTTGTCTAAAAGTATAAAGGAAGTAGTCCGTGAACGTGAACGTGACTGTGGTTTATGGTCTGTAAAGTAAAATGCTTACGGTTTTTGTTGGAAAGTATCATTGAAGTAGTCCGTGAGCGTGACTGTATAGTTTATGGTATGTAAAGCGAAATGCTTACGGGTTTGTTTAAAAGCATAAATAAAGGAGTCCGTGAACGTGACTGTAGTTTATGGTTTTTTGTTTTTTGTTGGAAAGTATAATTGAAAGAGTCCGTGAGCGTGACTAACGTTTATCAGAGAGAAAATGACCGTCCCTGACGAACAGTTCAAGTATTTTATAGCGGGTTTGCTTGGGAATAAAGACCAAGAGGAGGTCTTCAAGAGGTTGTCACAGGTTGACAAGGCAACTCTGGCTAAAAGGGATCGTGACTCATCGCGGGGAATGATAAGATTGAAGCCATATCAGAGTTCAAGCTTAATGCTATTATTGCAATGGTTTTGGCCATTACCAGAGGAACTGTTATGCTCGCATGAGAGGGGAGCAAGGAAGAGGGCAAGCAAGGGGACAGGGCCCTCGCCGATAGACTGTCTTATTTCATCGGATTTGTAAAAAATTGAAATCAATGAATGGTTTGCTTCTAGCTGAATTGTTTGAATGTTATTAAATTAACTTCTTTCGGTTGTTATTTTATTTGTTTTATCTTCGGGTTGATAACTTTTTTCGTCCTGGATTAGGGAGAGTAACTCGCATAGGCTCGCCTCTCATCTGGGCTGCTTGTGTTGCGTTCCGCTTTCACGTGGGCGTGGTAGTTACTCCCTCCTGGTCAGGGATCCCATCCTTTTGGGGGGCATTTCAGTGTTTTATCACGGGATTAGTGATAGTGATTAGTTTTTCTTTGTTCCATTATATAGAGCAAACGACGTCGAGTAGAGGTTTGCCCCAGGTTTATGATTACTCAATGGGAGTTTGCTGATCGTAACTTTGACCATATGTTATCTATGGATGGGATCCCTGTCCAGGGGGAGGTGCTACCTTCTTGCCCGTAGAGGATATACTGTCTAAGGGTAACGTTCCTGAGTTGTCTACGTAGTTGTGCCTTCAAGATCGAATGCCTGGACCTGTGTAATCCATATGTTTTCCACCCTTCTGGTTGATTGGCAACTCAAATGTTTTTGCACTTAAGATGGGCTCAAACAGTATTGTATACCCAGTTCACGCGGTTTAGATTTATATTTCAACATTTGTAGATCTTTGTCAGTGGATGTTTTGACGGGGTACTTTGCGTTATCGAAGGAGGGTTTGATAACCACAAGAGCGCTTGAACCACTGGCAGCGCAGGCTAGGTTAAATGCTTACGTGACAGATATAAAGGGTTCTCTATCTAATGAACAAATTCACCCTGCATGGCTTTAGGAGCGGAGCAGCCATTTCAATGGCATTAGTTGGTGTAATTAAGGACCATGTGGGCTGGAAAAGTAGTAAGACAGCATTGCATTATATAAAGGTAGGACAAGTGGTTAATCCTGCAGGACCGACAGCCAAACTGGCTAACTTGGACAGTAGTGTGGGTTTTGGATATAGATTTATGGACCAGTTAAAGGGTTTTGCAAGGGCATTTCCTTAGCTAGGCTGGTTTGATTTACGGGGATTTTGATGTATAAGGATTGGGAAGAACAAGGGTGATTACGATATAATTCAAGTGATAAATAAATAAATAAGTATTGTGTTCATTGAGGATTAGTCATGTCTTTGCGTCCTAAGGGTGAGAGAACGAAGGGAGGAGTTGCGTTCCCATATCTTATTAATAACAATGACTGAGACAGAATAATACACTATGCAAAGTCATTGAATATGTATATTATGTTGAAGGAATGTTATTTATAACACATTCCCACGAAGAAATGGTCTCTGGCGGGAAAATAAACGACTCTGATTGGTTCGGGGTGGGTATAAATTAAAACGACGCCTTGCATGCATTACTTGGTCAATCAGTCGAAGACCGAAGTGGACATCGCGCCCACCCTCCCGCCCAGAGTTCAGCCGGGGTGCAGGGGCAGACTATTTTGCCCTCCGCTACTTCGTGCCGGAGAAGGCTCCGGTCGGAGTTGCGTTCCCATATCTTATTAATAACAATGACTGAGACAGAATAATACACTATTGTGGTTTTTTTTTTTTTTTTTTTGCAATAAATACTAACATTTGGTTTGCCAGATAGAACTAATGATTACAAACCGGTCATTACTGAATCGCAATAGTGCTGGAGACGTATCCAATTCGAATTAACTAGTTTAACTACCTGTATGTTGCTGACGGTGGCCAAGGGGTAACGCGTGACACGTGATTTAGGCTAAAATAAGTACGTGATTCGTGAAAATAACGAGCAATTTAGTTGTTATACGTGAATACTATGTTGAACGTGACTTAAATTTGTACTTGTTGCGTGAATATCATCATAAATATTGATTCGTGAAACGTGATGAAGACCCCCTCTTTTCCCTCGGCCACCCTCGTTGCTATGAGTGATGTATATACCTACGAAGTATTGAATTAATTTAACTCTTAAAATAGCTAAAAAGGAGTCATTCTTTTAATAATTTGCAGTGTCACTCTTTTGTGTTTTTATTTCTTGTTTACCCGAGTTGGCGGATTGCAATATTAGTAGTTATAGATAATATATATACATATATATGAAATAAAATAAATTCTAATAAGTAGATAAACTAAAATGAATACTGATATACATTTACATATACTTACTAGTTAAGAAGGCATAATTTACTAATCGTAAACGCCAACGAACAACAATGACTACACTGAACTCTGAACTAGTAAAGATTTTCCTTTGGCCTGTCTAAGTTTTTTTTTCTGTTTGCAGGCCAGTGGAGTAATATTGAATAACAGTACAGTACAGTGAATTTCTCTAATGTTGACTTAGTCAACAAAGAGCCAGGGTAAACCGTTGGTGGATCACCCTGTTGAACTCACGGTTTGGACTGTTTCTTCGCTAGCTCATACGTCCACTGACGTTCAAATAAATTTGTCATAAACTTATTACAGAGCGAATCACTAAACCGTGGGCACCCAGAAATATTTTAGACTGAATCGTTTATTGTTCGTTGAACAACTCACAAACAACTCTAACTACAAAACGTTTATCATACTACACATCAGTCAAACTTCTTGCGGTGATATAGTTGTTTCTGAATTGTTCAACGAACAATAAACGATTTCTAAAATATTTCTGGGTGCCCACGGTTTAATGATTCGCACTGTAATCTCAGCAGCACTAAGGTCTATGAAAAAGCTCTACTCTGTTGATAATTTGCACCTATTTAACGAGCGTAAAAAGCCGCAAGAACCATGAACTTACCTCTACAAGAAGGAATAAAAGGGAACAAATGCAAGCGTTGAAGTTGTAATATTTCATAATAGCATGGTCTACTAAACTTCACGTTTATGCAAATACGATAACGAAGTAGATGCATGCTCACGGCTATATCTGTTTCGCATGACTAGCCATATGCATCACTTAATAAAAACGCCGTTACGATTTTCCCACTGAGGTAGAAAACCCGAAAAGATAGGACGTTACTATTTGTCCACCACTTAGGGCCTGTTTACTAGAGATAGGCTCACCCGCCTAGGAGAGTCACCCTACCAGAACACAACATAGGACACAACATAGCCCTCCTTTACATGCAAACTCGACAAGGGTCACCTCGGGGGTTGGTCTCGGTCGCTAATCTTCGTAAACAACAAAATAGCGGGCAAGCGTTCTCTTTTGGCGCTAAATTCAGTTTTCCTCTCTTTAACATCCTTGGCTGAGGTTTTTCACTGCTATTTGGCGCGCGAAATACGTCATTTAACGTCATTTGATGCAATTCGAGATAGCCCTCCCCCCTAGGGTCACCCTACCTTGAGCTTTAAAAGTAAATAAAAAGCTGGCCCTCCTAGGAGGGTGACACTACCTAGATGATAGGTTGACCCTACCCCTAGGGTGACCCTACCTGACATGTAAACACAACCACGAAAAACAATAGAGGAGGATCACCCTACTGGTAGGGTGACCCTATCTCCATGAAAACAGGCCTAAGTTCATGCTTGCTCAGAGAATTGGGATATCTGCTATTTTAAAGATTTTTCATGAAATCGTTTCTTAAAATTCCAGTTGACTGTTTCAACTGGAACGGGAGGACAACATGGGAAGGTTGTCCTATGCACCAATTTGAATCAGTTCCGACAAAAAAAAAAAAAAAAAAAAAAACATTTCATTTCCAGCCAAAATTACCGGTGTTCTGAACATATGGAAAACAACTCTGGTTTTTACTAACAGCATTCAATCCCCAAGAGCCGGCCACGCAGGATACACAAGCTCAAGAAACATACACAGACTTGATTTGTGCAACTCTCATTCGCGTCGCTTGTCTTGTTTACACCAAATGTCCAATCACTTTTAAATAAAAGCAACTGATCAATCAATCAATTAACTATATTTAACGACGGTAGACGACTCAGTATAACTGCTTTTCAGGCTTGCCGTACAATGTAATGATGTAATGACACCAATGCCAATATACACCTATTTCAAAAATCGTTGTCGCAGCCGAAGCTACAGTCCACACTCTGAAGCCTGTAAAGGTTGTCGGTATCATGAACTTAATTTGTGATTTATTGCACGTTTTTACAATAAATATCAGTGTTTCATCATCTACCACTGTAATGGTCAAACAACACAAACACGTCCATCCAAAATATGCTATGCATGAATGAATTGATAACAAAAGAAAAAATATCGACATCCTTTGAATGGTTCAGTGTGTGGACTGTATAGCTTTGGCTGCGACAACAATTTTTGAAATAGGTGTATATATTGACAGGCCTAGGGGCAGATCTAGTGGGGTTTAGTTAAGACATTTAGGGACAGGACATACCATTACCCCTTAATACCCTTACACCTTCATAGAATGTTCTTTTGGTTATTTACAGTTTATATGCAATCTATTTACACGGAGAAACAATGACCGGAATGAAAAATGCGTGGGTTTTTTTAAATCCCGTAAAAATGGGCTTCCTGTGGTAAGCTTACTGACAATGCATTGTGGGCGAAATTGTACTTTTTGACCAAGATTGCCTTTGACATTAATTTGCTCTTGGTTCTGTGCAGAAAACTACTGTTGTTTCTATACTTAACCAGCTAAATCCATTCCGTATCGCCTCACAAAACACAAAGGTATGTATATGACCATTTTCCCATGAAATGATTGTCAAAAATGGATTTTATTTCTCGATATCTTGTTCTTGCCCTTGGACGAGATCCTGAACACAAATTTTTCTTTTCTTTTTCTTATAATCGGCCCGCAATTACTTTCATATGGTTAAAATTGCTATGAGCACTAAAATTCTTTGCTGTCAATATCTTGAATTTGCTTCTCAGACGTTAAAACTTGGGTCGAGAGAGATAAGATAGCAAATTTGTTTTCATGTTCAGTGAAATTACTTTCTTGTTAATATTTATATATAGCTTATTATCAAGTCCAAGGATATCTGTCTCTTTCCTGTTTTGACTGGATCACTTTTGTTTTTTTCTTAATTTGAATATGGATTGTTTTTCTTAATCATCGAAACTTGCTCCTCATTTTTGTGGTTAAATATTAAATATGTTTAATTTTACACAGTGAAATAATATATATGGCAAAATATCGCATTTCACTTTCACTTTTTCCATATTACAAAACAGTTTTTTGCTCTGTGAATCATCCTCGTTCTAGACGTTTTGAAGTGTTTAAGATAGATATCAAGGGATGGGCCCTCTGTGTTTATTGGACATTTGGAGTCACTGTAAAAATTGTGTCAACATTCTTTCTTTACAGTGAAATGACGCATGGTAAATTATAATTATGACAATTCTGCCTCATGCAGAGCTATACTGTATTTTTATGATAATTTTTTTTACTGTGGAGAAATGTAGTTTTTTATGTTTTAGTTATAGCAAGGGGTGTGTTACTTTATTTTCATAATTGGTTTTGTTTTTTATACATTATTTGTTTCTTTGTTTCTTTATGTAATATGCATGTACAACCTATTGAAATTTGAAGCATAGAAAATGTTATTATATAGCAAAGATATAACACACAATCTCAATCTCAGAAGCGGGCTGTACTTTTTCAGTATGGACTGGAAAAGCGAGAGCAGCTTTGCTTTTTCCTCTTTGCTTTTTCCTCTTTGAATATTTTTTTTGTTTATTTTACTAGTTCTTTCGCAATATTTTTTCCTTTTTATTTTCTTATTTGACGGATTATTTTTTTATGACAATGAGGAAACTACGTTCGCATGAAAATATGGAGAAGAACATGTCGTACTATTATGTTTCGTATTTATTCTTAATTATAAATTTTTCCCTAAAATTGCTATATAATAAATATCTTATTAACCTCGCTTGCTCGGGCCGTACTGGAAGTTATGGAACCTCGTTTTCCCCCACTTTTTATGGCCCTCACGCTACGCTCTCTGGCCATAAGACAGTGGAAAAAAACTCGGTCCATAACTTCCAGTACGACCCTCGTGCTCGGACAATAAGATATTATTATTTGTCTGTACAACATATTATAATTGATTAACTGATTAATTTGTTTTATGTTCAAAGTATAAAGGATGTCAGCTAAAGGAGCAAGAGAAGAGTATGTTCACGATATTGACAGACGTCATTCACAATGGATGGGTTCTCGTGCCTCATCCTACCTTGATTATTTGTGTGAGCTAGACATTGATGTAAAGCCTTACAACATTCGTAACTCTGGTATCATTTGCACTATTGGTAAGCTAACATGTCGCATTTAATTTATTTACCATGGATTTAATAGATATTTAAATATTTATAATTGATATTTACATGTAATTTGTGGTTATTCAATATATAGGGCCTGCTTCAAGATTTATTTACCATGGATTTAATAGATATTTAAATATTTATAATTGATATTTACATGTAATTTGTGGTTATTCAATATATAGGACCTGCTTCAAGATCGGTGGAAACTTGTGTCAAACTGATTGAAAATGGCATGAATATAGCTCGTTTGAACTTCTCTCATGGAACTCATGAGGTACAAGCCACTGTATAACTAATAAATTGATATTTAGAATATGTCGAATTATAATTAATTATAAAATATCAGGAGTAGGGCTGGATATCCAGTAATTTTTTTACTTGTCTATGACTAGCCTTAACAAATATTAATTGTGCTTTATATATCTTTTTTCTGATGGTTTGATAATAAATTACATTTTAAACAATTTAATGTGTAATACATATATCTTATTAGAGAGTTTGATGTGTAATATGGAAGGATATTTTAAGAGTGAAAGTTTGGGAGAGTCAAAATGCAAGTGAACGAGTAAAATATCCAGCCTTATTACACATCAAACTCTCTAATAAGTCATTATCCAATCATCAGAAGAAAAAAGGTTGTCGTTCTTTTGTAAAGCAAAATATTGTTTTACTTGAGGGCTAGTCAAAGACAGGTAAAAATATCGCTGAATATTTTTTACCGATCCTGCCTACTCCTGCGATATTTTAACTCGTCTATGTCTAGTAGGATAATAAAGCTGGATATTTTACTTGCTCACTAATGCATTTCACCTCACGTAATGGCTCGTCAAAATACATTGTCTCACTTGTTAAAATATCCAGCCATATTACACATCAAACTCATACTTGATATAAATATTTACCAAACAATATGTTATTCTTGTAGTACCACAAAGAAACAATCCAAAATGTCAGAAGAGCTGCACTGATTGAATGGCCTCATGCAGTAGCTATTGCTTTAGACACCAAAGGGCCTGAAATAAGAACAGGACTTCTCAAGGGGGTAGGTTCTATGTGATATATACAATGTGAGCAGTTGATCTGTATGCTACTTACAACGGTGAGTTGAAGACAAGCTGTTGTATAACACATGCAGATTAGACTCAAATATTGTATAGTACATATGAAAGTCCAGCATTAGTTCTTTCATATTTTACTAAAATTGTCGAGATAAAAGTAAATCTGGCCGAGAAAATTCAAGTTGAAACTTGCAAATCAGGACGAAATCTGTATGAGATTTCAAGAACTTTTGTGTATGAGTATGTACCCACATATACATCTACATTTCAAGAACTCTTCATGGTGTGATTTCTTTTGTAAAATTCTCATTAATTATTCTTGAATTGTATAAATGGTATTATTAATTGTACAGATCATATCAAATCATGATGTAGTTCTAATTTGGTGATTATAAGTCATTATCAATAAGGAGTAAAGTGGTGACAAGAATTTGTTCCCTTTTAATATATTTAATATTTGTTTTTTTTTTTAATTTGTTATGATGTTTCTGAAATGTGGTGATCTAGCGCTATCAATCTTGACTGGCTAGCCTCATGTTCATATTGGAACACAATAGATTTTCACATGTATGAGTCGAGAGGCTAGCCAGTCAAGAACAATAGTTATTATTGGTCAGGGTTTTTTTTACTCAGACTGAGTATAAAGATTAATTATTTTTTTATATTCTTTCACTTTTTCTGTTTTTTTTTTTTTTATTTAACTTTTTTTTTTTCTACAAAGTTTACACTAAATACAACTACATAAACAAAACTGAAGAGTCTTTCACTTTTTATTAAAGATATTTGCAGGTAAAAATATAAAAAAAAAAATTGTTCTCTAATTCTTATCAGGGAGCAACAGCTGACATTTCATTGGTTAAAGGACAAAAACTGAGACTGACAACTGACAAAGCAATGTACGATCAGTGTGACAACAAGACTGTTTTTGTTGACTATGCCAATATTGTTAAAGTGGTTCCTAGTGGTGGAATCATCTTTGTGGATGATGGGCTTATCTCTCTCAAGGTAAAAAAAATAGAAATACTTGTTAACGTCTCAATCTTTTAGCAGGGGTGGCGAATAGTCCTTCCGAGATTTTCCGAGACAGCGAGAAGGAGGTTCTAAAATTCGAGATCGAGACTCTGTGAGATTTTCAAAATTCGAGACCCAGATTTTTTGCTTTACGTTTTCCGAGAACGAGATTTAACTGCAACAACATCTTACTATCTAATCTAATTATGCTTAAATTATACATTTTTACGAAAATGTAAACATAACGTAGAACATATTAGCCTTGGAAGTAATTCGAGACTCCGAGACTGTCGTTTTTAAAAAATGAGATTTTGAGACCAACAATTTAGAAAATTTGAGACTCTGAGACTTTTGAAGGTACCATTCGCCACCCCTTATAGCCAGTGTTCTACTAATTTTGGGAGTCTTACACCCGCTCCCCCTTCATTAAATAATTAGGCAAACAACTCTAGGTCACACGTTGGTATTTGTGGAAATTAAACCCAATAACCTGGAAAAAGCCTTTTTTTCTTTGACTGAAACTCTTAACCAAGAAGGGGACATCTGTATATCCTAGTGAACATTGTAATCTTGAGTTGTTTGTGAGTATTGTTTTACTATTTTGATTCCCTTGTGTGCACTGCAACACCAATAAAAATACAGTCAATCACTTCTTTAGAGAGGGCCAATGATATCTCTAGCCCTCATTGTTATATACTCATTTCAAAAAGCTTGGTCTCAAAAAACCAATGAAGCTCAGACCCTGGACGATCACGAAATATAGTTTCTATCAGAAAAGTAGAACCTTTTCACGCAAAATTAAACTTGCAAATATTCATGGAATTACAGCATACATGTACAGGATGTGGAACGATTGTTAACTATTCCTAATATTCTATTTTTGTTAGGTCTTGGAAAAGGGTAATGATTTTATGATAACTGAAGTTCAGAATGATGCATCGTTGGGTAGCAAAAAGGGAGTCAACCTTCCTAACTGCAAAGTTGACTTACCAGCAGTTTCAGAACAAGATAAGAAAGACATTGCTTTTGCGATGTCACAAGATGTAAGTTACATGATTGTTAAATTATTTGTATATTTTGTGATTGATATGTGAACTTTCCACTGACAGTGATTCAAGTTAAAGCCTTGGGATTTATGGATAATCAGGGTTCCTGTGCTCCTGTACTTGTGCTCTCTGCTTACCCACAATAAATGTACCTCAAAAAACATAATTTTAAGGTGGCTCGAGGTAGTTTTGAATGGCGTACACATCCCTTTTTGAATTAACAATTACATGATCTTACCTTCGCCCCATGAATGTGAATTTTATACCAAATGACAATCTTGGATGAAAGTTTTGAATGATGTTTTAATTATGCTAATCAAAGTTTCCATAGCAACGATAAACAATTTTTTGGAAAATGTTTTTTCTTAAATATCTTTTGAATTTGAGCTGATTGCAAAAAAACAATAAATGTGCTATAAACTGCCCCATTTATCACATCAATTGGGAAAGTTAGAAGAAAAGTTATCTGTTCGATAACGAATAAATCACGAAAACATTTAAATGTGTATTTTGTTTGTGTATAAATATAAGCGGTCAAAACGTTTCATAGGATGCACAAATTATGATTGTAATACTGCAGAGTGTTTCCTTGGACCTCCATGTTTTAGAGTCTGAGTTAGTATCAGGCCTTTTGAGGGGTACCCTCTCCATTCCCAGATCCTGATACTTAGACTATTCATTTTACAACTATAGGTGGATGTACAATGATGTATTTTGTTATGGTTTTGCCAACCAACCATTGTTATTAGAACAAAGAAAATTAACATCTATTGTGCAAATGGCTGGCAAATTAGCATCACAATACCAACACTTATAAACACTATGCTCACCTATTCTTCCAGCTTGACATGATCTTTGCTTCATTCATCCGTAAACCTGAAGACATCTTTGAGATCCGTGAACTCCTTGGCGACAGAGCCAACTCAGTGAAGATAGTAGCGAAGATCGAGAACCACGAAGGTGTCCAGAAGTTTAACGACATCGTAGCAGTTGCAGATGGGATTATGGTTGCTAGAGGTGACCTGGGTATAGAGATTCCACCAGAGAAGGTTTTCCTTGCTCAAAAAATGATGATCAGTCGATGTAACATACTTGGTGTCCCTGTCATCTGTGCCACACAGGTAAGTGAACAATACTACAATAGTGACAGCCAAACCTACAGAAGCGTTCCTATCAAGGTTGGAAGGCTCGATTTATTCTTACAAATATGATTTGAAATTTGTTTTGAAATTTGCATAAATGAATCGAATCTTGTAAGTTTCAAATTGCATGACTTCAACTGTCAACCGAAAATGGTCCAGAAATCACGATCTGTGGTCAATAACTGATAATGCTATTGTAATAGAACACTTTAGTAAGTATTTATAGCAATATTTCTGTAAGCAGACTAGATTTAGCAAGTTTCCGTTGTCCGAAAAAAACATTGAAAGTAATGTTTTGATTTGAGGCGGTTTTTGAAACTTCCAAGTTTCGATTCATGTATGCAGATTTCAAAACAAATTTCAAATCAAGTTTGGAAGAAAAAATCGAGCCTTCAAACCTCGATAGGAACGCTTCTGTAGGTTTGGCTGTGAGACTATAATGGGTGGTAACCACCGTTCATGTCCTGACTATGGTTAACTTAAGATGGTCTAAGCCTTATCCATGTAGGTACAAAATCTCTGTAGATGGAATTTCTCAATTTCTCAAATGAAACGGAAAAAAAAGCAAGACACAAATAAAAATTCAGAGGAAGAAAGAAGGAAAAAAAGAAAGAGAGAAAGAAAGAAAGAAAGAAAGAAAGAAAGAAAGAAAGAAGGAAGGAAGGAAGGAAGGAAGGAAGGAAGGAAGGAAGGAAGGAAGGAAGGAAGGAAGGAAGGAAGGAAGGAAGGAAGGAAGGAAGGAAGGAAGGAAGGAAGGAAGGAAGGAAGGAAGGAAGGAAGGAAGGAAGGAAGGAAAGAAGGAACTGAGAAAGAAATAAAGAAAGAAGGACGACCGAAAGAAGGAAAGAAAGAAAGAAAGACAGAAATAGAGAAGGAAAGAGAGGAAGGAAGAAGGAAGGAAGAAAGAAAGAGATCAAGAGAGCGAGAGAGACAGAAACAGAGAGAGAAAGAAAGAAATGGATAAGACCTACATGTGCACGAAAAAGCATTTAGAATATTTATTGTAAGCTACTGAAATTTTTTTCTTCTCCTTAAATTGTAAGTCAATTATAACTTTAAAAATGTTACTGAACTGACAGTCGGGTTCCATGTTTTAGCAATTAATTCTATAAATTTGTCTCTGATTTTGCCATTGTAATCTGAACGTTTCGACTATCACTACAGTCTTCATCTTCGTTTTAAATTAAAATTCGTAAAATCATAGGCAAAAAAACTTGCTAATAAGCAGCATTTGCCTTAAATAAATCACTTTTTTAACGTCTCAATGTATTTAGCATGCAGACACAAGTGCCCTACTAATTGGGGATACTCACACTCACTACTTCTACATTACATAATTTGGCACACAACTCACATTATATAGTAGCTCATCTTTTTGTTCTTGTTAATTCATACATACAGATGTTGGAGAGTATGGTGATAAATCCACGCCCTACACGAGCTGAAACTTCTGATGTTGCCAATGCCATCCTTGATGGAGCTGATTGTGTTATGTTGTCAGGTGCGTTAATAGGCCAGTTTCATGTTATATTCTACCGCTGTTATATTTGACAAAAGGCGCATTTGCGGCCCATAAAAAAATACAATTCCATCCAAGCTACACAAGCTATTCCATCAGTTTTCGGAATTCCCAGAACATTGAGTACCGACAATAGTTAGTCAAATACAAAACTTGTTGAGTGATCACGTATCAAAGATACCGTATGCAATCTTGAAAACAATGTCATTACCACATATGGTATTGTAGGTGAGAAGTAACAAAATAGTTTGATTAATATAAGCGCGCAATATGTTTTTCCCTTTTTTTTACAGGTTGAGATTGCAACAGAACAATAGGCATATCTTTGATACGACTCGTATTTGTTCGCCTCGTTTTGACTCTAGTTCTAACAATAATATTTTGTTTTGTGTTTGTTTAGGAGAGACAGCAAAAGGTCGTTATCCAATAGAAGCAGTGCGATTGATGCATAAGATTTGTCGTGAAGCTGAAGCAGCCATCTTTAGCAAACAGCTCTTCGATGAACTTCGCCACTCAATGAATGCACCAGCCACTACACAAGAGGCAACAGCTATTGCTGCAGTGGCTGCATCTTACCAGTGCAATGCTGATGCAATTGTGTGCCTTACACATACAGGAAAGTACGTATTAATGTGTTATATAGATATTGATAGGTAATATAATAAAATAATAAAATTTGTAACACCGTAAAAAATGTTGACTTAACTTTACTTACGTTTCGAGCTTTAGCCCTTCGTCGGAGTAAAGACACAGACACAGAGTTTAAATAAGAAGCGAGAAAAGTGATGAACCAATCAAAAGGCGATAGAAAATGTAGGAGGAGTTAAAGAACAATGGAAAAATTAATTGAAAGCGAATCGTTCAATCATGCCGAAAGGTTGCTCTGTACCTAAGGAATAAATTAGTCGCATTTCTTTAAGTCAACATTTTTTACCTTGTTACAAATTTCATTATATTACCTATCATTTATATCAAACACCGACGCAGCCTATACTAGTTTACTCGCTAGTTTCCATTTATATAGATATTGCTTAATCAGTGTCTTCTTTTTTTATCGTTACTATTATATAATTGTTGATCTCATTGTTCGGAATCCTCCAATCCGGACCGTTCCGGACTTGCTTTTGTTTTGTATGTTTTTCACATTTGTCATTTTGAATTTCCACGATGGTTGATAACATTTATTGTCAGTGACATCATCCGTTTAGATGATAGTCAACCTTGTTCCCAGGGCACTATACTTTCGCGCTTGGGTGATTGGATGTCCTCCCCACCCAAAAGCGAAGGGAGTTGGCCCTAGGAAAGAGGTTGATAATGACAAACATCTATTATACCGGTAAACAATAAGGGCCATCCTGAAATATGAACATCGAGTCACCATTCTGTGGTTTTTCAAGAAATTTGCAAGGTACCATGCTAATGTGATACCATATTATAGTGGCTTACTAAGGGGGTGGTTATATGAAGGCGAGTTGTATCTGCTAGCCGGGATAACTCCATTGTTTTATATTCCCCTGGGGACACAAAACAATAGAGTTATTCCGGCTAGCAGGGACAACTCGCCTTCATATAAACAGCCCCTTAGATTGCGAGACCACAATATAGCAACTCGGTATTCACTTTTCACGAGGGCTGCTACTCAGAATGCATTGTTCCTTTAAGGCCCGTTTACTCTAGCAATTTTGTCGCGCGATAAATTAAAAGCTGTGATTCCAATGGCGATTTTATCGAAGCTTCGAATACGCTCGAATTTAGGAGACAGAAAGTCGCAGCAAATTGTATTAAATTTCGAGCATGTTCAAAGTAGCGTTAACAAATCTGCGATAAAATCGCCATTGAAATCGCAGCTCTTGTCGCGCGACATAATTGCTAGTGCAAACGGGCCTTTAGACTACCAACCTCGGAACCGTTGATGCATGCATGGCTTCATGATTGTTCTATAATCTCCCTAGGACTGCTCAAGTCACCGCTCGTTTCCGACCACGCTGTCCAATTGTCGTCGTGACCCGCGACTGTCGGGTTGCCCGCCAGATGCATTTATACCGTGGCTGTTTCCCTATAGTCTACGACAAAGAGCCTCTACCGAATGTCCTCGAGGAGCATGATGAGCGTTTAGACTTTGCTCTCAACATGGGCAAAAGTATGGGTTTCTTGAAGGAAGGCAGTATCTTTGTGTTTATTTCTGGCTGGAGAGCGGGTGCTGCCCATACCAACACCATACGTATTCTTAATGTTGCCAAGGACAAGATCCATATTGCCCGTAGCTTGTCCGAAACTGCTGACCCAAGTGGTGTTGCTGTCACTGAATAGTTTTCAAGGTCCAGTATAAACAAAAGATGACTAGTTCACGTCGGTGTCGTAATTGTAATCGCAAGGATCGTAGAACTTATAGAATGATGACATTTGATTGTTGTAGTCAGGGTATAAAATTCTCAAACGATCACAAGCGATCAAATGTGATCGTCTTGACCGTCGTGTCCAGTCGCCTGTGATCTTAATAAATGGAATTTTACCTATATTATATGAAGCAATGCGATCACTAACGATTTGATGTGAACTAGCCTTGCTTATTCTTCAGGTAGTTGTTGTCACAACCGCAAGCAACATTACTATACTTAGTGAAAGTGTCTTTACATTAAGATGGTTGAGTTGAGTTGATTGAGTTGATTAAGTGTTTGAGATATTGTATTTGATAGGACTTGAGATTAAACATTACAATTTTCATATCAGAATCTTAGAATTTTATTAATCTGGTAAAACCATGAGATCTAGAATCATTAAATGTAACCCAAGTTTCCTTTTTTTACGTTTTGGGTATAATAATGTTTTTTCTCCTTGAGGTTTGTTGTTTTTGTATATATATTTTTTTGTATGTTGCGCGCGCAGTCTTGCGTTAAACAAACACAATAAATATATTTTGTTTTAAAGCCCGGGGTTCAACATTTGCTTTAACATCCGTTCGATTTTGTGGCATGTCAATGGTGCACAGCCATTGGCCAACCCATTTCAACATTGATGAAATCGTTTGCACCTCTCTCAGTCCTCCTCTCCCTCCCCCCCCCCCCCCTCCCTCTTCACCTACTTTCAACATCGTTCAACAACCATTCCACAGCGTTCAACAAAATCAAACCTTGCAATGTTGAAGGAAATGTTGAAGCCGTTGCCCAGGCCTTTAAAAAGATTGCTTTATTAGTTGATTATTGTGAATGCAGTGTTTAGGTATTTACCTTTATATAATTTGACGAAATTGAAACCAATAAAAAAATTTCTAGTTGATCCCGGTGCATTTTTATTTTCCAATTTTTTTTATATTGTGTAAGTCGTTTGGTAATTTATTTATTTGCAATGTGAATTAAACTTGCACACATTTCCCTCCTCGTATCTACACAATTATATATAGATGCAAGATATATCACTGTACATCAATCAATTTCATAATCGTTTTATGACCGAAAATTGATAGCTTATGGTGTTACAACATTTTCCACATCGTTGTGCAATATTACTTTATTCTCATGCAATATTTCCTCGTTAAAATTTAAGCTAAAATTTTACAGTACTAGTAATCAGTGGTTGCTATCCCTCCCCTCCCTATAGTTTTCTACTAGCTAGCTGTCACAACTGATATTTTACTTCCGGTGACGTCATGAGGTCTTGTATGTCACTGCAACACAGTAGTAGTAAGCGGCATTTTGTCTTCACCTACTTTCAACATCGTTCAACAACCATTCCACAGCGTTCAACAAAATCAAACCTTGCAATGTTGAAGGAAATGTTGAAGCCGTTGCCCAGGCCTTTAAAAAGATTGCTTTATTAGTTGATTATTGTGAATGCAGTGTTTAGGTATTTACCTTTATATAATTTGACGAAATTGAAACCAATAAAAAAATTTCTAGTTGATCCCGGTGCATTTTTATTTTCCAAATTTTTTTATATTGTGTAAGTCGTTTGGTAATTTATTTATTTGCAATGTGAATTAAACTTGCACACATTTCCCCCCTCGTATCTACACAATTATATATAGATGCAAGATATATCACTGTACATCAATCAATTTCATAATCGTTTTATGACCGAAAATTGATAGCTTATGGTGTTACAACATTTTCCACATCGTTGTGCAATATTACTTTATTCTCATGCAATATTTCCTCGTTAAAATTTAAGCTAAAATTTTACAGTACTAGTAATCAGTGGTTGCTATCCCTCCCCTCCCTATAGTTTTCTACTAGCTAGCTGTCACAACTGATATTTTACTTCCGGTGACGTCATGAGGTCTTGTATGTCACTGCAACACAGTAGTAGTAAGCGGCATTTTGTTGTGTTGGAATGCAAAAGTGAAACCGATTTATCGCCTCTTATCAAGCTGCCCTACTGAGGGATTCCATTTCTTACATACTTTGATTAAATCAGCCTACAGGAAGTAATGAATTCGATACTTTGGATTCATCAAAGTTTTTCAAGATGGCGGCCATCGAGGGTGTACTTTCAGCAGAGCTATTGTTTAGCCTAGCCAAGACAGGAAGTAAACACACTTATTCAATGAATATATCTCAATGGCAGAGAAAAATACTCCTAAGGACACTCCTGGGACTCCTTTGAGCGAAGAGAATGAAGTTTTAAAGCCGCCCCCTCGGCGGAAAAAATCTATGAAGAAGAGCAAAATGGAGGCAGAGAAAGCCCGTCAAAAACAGCATGACAAGTCTGCTATTGATTCTGTAAATAGTGCTAAATTAGGTGCTAATTACCAAGACGTAGAAAACCTAGAGCGTACGAGGACTGTCAATTCTAGTGGCAGCGTTGACCGCAGTAAGGAAACCTATCAAATGCCACTGGATCAAATACAGACTAATAATAACATTGAGGCAGCGATCGATATTGAATGTGAAAAGCTAAACTCGGTTGAGCCAAAACCTACCAATGACATGCAAATAGACGACTCGAAAGTTGAAAAGCAGCCAGAAAATAAAATGGCAACGAGCGAACAGCCACTTTTAGCGTTTGGCGATAAACAAAACATCCCCCCTCAATTGGAAAGTGATTTAAAAGAGTCTAGTCAAATGGGCAACAAGACACCGAAGTTGAATTCACCAAATGCTGCAAAAGTTCCTGATGAAAAGGACTCACAAGTTTGCTCTAATCAAAGCCAATCCAATAATGCTGCCAATAAAGACAAAGAGGTTACTGACAGTGGCGTCCTTGATTCATTTTACTGGGTTGTTGATGTTAACAGCCCTTCATCGTCTCACGTCTCTACTGAAAATACATCTCAACATAATCCTGATGAAGGGGCAGAACAACCTAATGTCTTAAAAGAGAGTGATGGAAACAAAGCAGCATTACAACAAGCTGAATCAGCACTAAAGGATAACATTTCTACATCTTATGCTAAAGAACATTCTGGTTCATTGGATAAATCTGCAGATTTGACTGAGTCTATATTGACTACTTCCTCTCAATCAAATTCTTCAGTGTGTGAAGAAATATCTAAACAATGTAAATCAGGAAATACAACTGAAAATTTCCCTAAGGATACAACAAATGTTTCAATTAGTGAGTCTTCAAGTAAACCTTCACCGTCTGAAACAAATAATGCTGAGATTATAGACATTTCAAAAGAAACTCAACCAGAGTCAAAGAGTTTGAATAAACCTGAAGTCGATTGTGTTATTGAAAAAAAACAATCTGGAATTAGTGATAATTCAAGTAAACCTTTATTGTCTGAAACTAAAAATGCTGAGGGTAAAGACATTTCCAAAGAAATTCAATCAGAATCAATGGGTTCAAATAAACTGGATGTCAACTGTGTTATTGAAAATAACAAAACTGGAATTAGTGATAATTCCAATAAACCTTCATTTCCTGAAACAAAAAATGCAGAGGGTAAAAACATTCCCAAAGAAATTCAATCAAAGTCAAAGTGTTCAAATAAATCTGATGTCGAGTGTGCTATTGAAAATAAAAAGTCTGGAGACTCAGACACTCATTCAACCATAGACTGTGAATCTAATACTGTTCATGTCAATCAAAAACTAGATGATAGTAATGTTAATAGAAATACAGACGATTGTACATTAGATAATAAACCAGTGACTGCCAAGATAGATGATCACACTGAGAAAAGTTCATCTTTACAATCAAATTTGATAGTAAAAGATGAAATGCATCCAACCATGAAAGGTGAAAGCTTATTAAAAAACAACTCACCTTTGTTAGTGACAGATACAAACCAGCAGAACAATTATACTGATACAACAAACGAAAATGGGAGTAATCAAGAGAAAAGTATTCCTACTAAAAGTAATTCGATAATGCCAGGTAAAGAAGAATCTGATAAGAGAAGTGAAAGTGACTCTATGAAAACACCAAGTGGGGCTGAACATTCAGATAAAGAAGCACAGACAAATACAGAACAAATGCATTCTTTGCCTTCACAAAGTGAGGGAAAAGTTACTGATGCAACAAGTTTAGCTCGGGTTGAAAAAATCAACAATGCAAAAACAAAATCTAAAAGTACTTCAAGTAATAAAGGAAGGCAGCCACCAAGGAAGGGCTCTAACCCATATCAACATCTAGGAGATAGTTTAAGCTCAGTGGAAGAGTATGAACTCTGGGAAAATGAGAACCTCTCAAGTGGTAGTGACTCTGATACTTTCTATTCCGATGGGTATTCAAGTTCAGAAGGCGAAGGGGAGTATCATTTGGAACATCGCGAAAAGATGTGGGGTACACATAACATTGATCAGGTAAATGATTATGTTATTAAATATACTAGGTAATACAATGAAATTTGTAGCACTGTAAAAAATGTAAACTTAATTATTTACTTAAACTTGACTTTTAGTAAAGTTAAGTTAACATTTTTGTGGCTAGCTAGCTCGAAGAGGCTAGTAGCCACTATGTCATCGGGCATGAGTGAGTGAGTATAAGAGTGTAAGAGTGTTAGCTTCCAACCAATCAGAATCGAGTTTGACCCTCCCCTCCCTCCTTTCCTCTCCCTTCCGCTACGCAGGCTAAAAATCCAAGATGGCGGACACATGGCAAAAAGCACAGAAAAAACTACTCAAAAACTATCAAAAAATGCTTATTATGAATAACAAAAGCTTCATCATTGAAGAATGGGACTAAGAGTTTGGTATGTGTGGAGTTTCAAGCTAGCAAATTACCATTTTGAGAAGGTGTTGCATCGGTGATTGTGTCGCCTTTACACGATTACGACATGATCCGAACAGACCGACTAGCGACTAGCCAATTCAAACGTGACCCGAACTCTTCTTCGGCGATTACGACATAATATTGTAAACTGGTAATATGGTAAACTGCAAAAAATTGTTTTCACATATTATAGTTCTTGTTTATATCATTTTTAGAAAAATATTGTTCAACTGAGACATTAATATGTTATTCACAAATGTTCAAATAATTTCTTTATAACAATAAGTTTTTCTATTGCCTTATTACTGTCTTGTTAATGTCATTTTTGGCAGATTTCTGTAATGACTTCTGAGATATATTAAAAGATGTTTCTGACAATTGTTTAGATTATTACTTATAGCAGTATGTTTGCATGTAAACAAAACAAAAAAATTGTATTTACATATTATAATCACAAGCGTCAGAATCAATACTATCCTTACAAATCATTAGAACACGAATATTTCTAAAAAAATTGGTATAGTACATAAACTGTGATTGGTCAAAACCATGTGTGAAGAGAGTATCCAAACAGGCTTTACAATTTTCTACAACTACAAACTCAAATTTGATTTTGCCAAATGGCTAACTTTGGAAAACTATTCTGATAACACTTTTTATGGCAAGCTTGCTCAAAGAGCCAAGCTATCCACTATGTCATGGTGCGTCTTAAAGGTAACAGTGTCTAACATAGAGTAGCTTTATGCATACATGTAGCTAGCCACATGCAGTCATAGACTGCCTTTAATTTACGTTGTTACAAATTTCATTACCTATCATTTATATCAAACACCATATGCAGCCTATACTAGTTTACTCGCTAGTTTCTATTTATATTACCTATCATTTATATCAAACACCAATGCAGCCTATACTAGTTTACTCGCTAGTTTCTATTTATATTACCTATCATTTATATCAAACACCAATGCAGCCTATACTAGTTTACTCACTAGTTTCTATTTATATTACCTATCATTTATATCAAACACCAATGCAGCCTATACTAGTTTACTCGCTAGTTTCTATTTATATTACCTATCATTTATATCAAACACCAATGCAGCCTATACTAGTTTACTCGCTAGTTTCTATTTATATTACCTATCATTTATATCAAACACCAATGCAGCCTATACTAGTTTACTCACTAGTTTCTATTTATATTACCTATCATTTATATCAAACACCAATGCAGCCTATACTAGTTTACTCACTAGTTTCTATTTATATTACCTATCATTTATATCAAACACCAATGCAGCCTATACTAGTTTACTCGCTAGTTTCTATTTATATTACCTATCATTTATATCAAACACCAATGCAGCCTATACTAGTTTACTCGCTAGTTTCTATTTATATTACCTATCATTTATATCAAACACCAATGCAGCCTATACTAGTTTACTCGCTAGTTTCTATTTATATTACCTATCATTTATATCAAACACCAATGCAGCCTATACTAGTTTACTCACTAGTTTCTATTTATATTACCTATCATTTATATCAAACACCAATGCAGCCTATACTAGTTTACTCGCTAGTTTCTATTTATATTACCTATCATTTATATCAAACACCAATGCAGCCTATACTAGTTTACTCGCTAGTTTCCATTTATATTACCTATCATTTATATCAAACACCAATGCAGCCTATACTAGTTTACTCACTAGTTTCTATTTATATTACCTATCATTTATATCAAACACCAATGCAGCCTATACTAGTTTACTCACTAGTTTCTATTTATATTACCTATCATTTATATCAAACACCAATGCAGCCTATACTAGTTTACTCACTAGTTTCTATTTATATTACCTATCATTTATATCAAACACCAATGCAGCCTATACTAGTTTACTCGCTAGTTTCTATTTATATTACCTATCATTTATATCAAACACCAATGCAGCCTATACTAGTTTACTCGCTAGTTTCTATTTATATTACCTATCATTTATATCAAACACCAATGCAGCCTATACTAGTTTACTCGCTAGTTTCTATTTATATTACCTATCATTTATATCAAACACCAATGCAGCCTATACTAGTTTACTCGCTAGTTTCTATTTATATTACCTATCATTTATATCAAACACCAATGCAGCCTATACTAGTTTACTCGCTAGTTTCCATTTATATTACCTATCATTTATATCAAACACCAATGCAGCCTATACTAGTTTACTCGCTAGTTTCCATTTATATTACCTATCATTTATATCAAACACCAATGCAGCCTATACTAGTTTACTCGCTAGTTTCCATTTATATTACCTATCATTTATATCAAACACCAATGCAGCCTATACTAGTTTACTCGCTAGTTTCCATTTATATTACCTATCATTTATATCAAACACCAATGCAGCCTATACTAGTTTACTCGCTAGTTTCCATTTATATTACCTATCATTTATATCAAACACCAATGCAGCCTATACTAGTTTACTCGCTAGTTTCCATTTATATTACCTATCATTTATATCAAACACCAATGCAGCCTATACTAGTTTACTCGCTAGTTTCTATTTATATTACCTATCATTTATATCAAACACCAATGCAGCCTATACTAGTTTACTCGCTAGTTTCCATTTATATTACCTATCATTTATATCAAACACCAATGCAGCCTATACTAGTTTACTCGCTAGTTTCCATTTATATTACCTATCATTTATATCAAACACCAATGCAGCCTATACTAGTTTACTCGCTAGTTTCTATTTATATTACCTATCATTTATATCAAACACCAATGCAGCCTATACTAGTTTACTCGCTAGTTTCTATTTATATTACCTATCATTTATATCAAACACCAATGCAGCCTATACTAGTTTACTCGCTAGTTTCCATTTATATTACCTATCATTTATATCAAACACCAATGCAGCCTATACTAGTTTACTCACTAGTTTCTATTTATATTACCTATCATTTATATCAAACACCAATGCAGCCTATACTAGTTTACTCGCTAGTTTCTATTTATATTACCTATCATTTATATCAAACACCAATGCAGCCTATACTAGTTTACTCGCTAGTTTCTATTTATATTACCTATCATTTATATCAAACACCAATGCAGCCTATACTAGTTTACTCACTAGTTTCTATTTATATTACCTATCATTTATATCAAACACCAATGCAGCCTATACTAGTTTACTCGCTAGTTTCTATTTATATTACCTATCATTTATATCAAACACCAATGCAGCCTATACTAGTTTACTCACTAGTTTCTATTTATATTACCTATCATTTATATCAAACACCAATGCAGCCTATACTAGTTTACTCACTAGTTTCTATTTATATTACCTATCATTTATATCAAACACCAATGCAGCCTATACTAGTTTACTCACTAGTTTCTATTTATATTACCTATCATTTATATCAAACACCAATGCAGCCTATACTAGTTTACTCACTAGTTTCTATTTATATTACCTATCATTTATATCAAACACCAATGCAGCCTATACTAGTTTACTCACTAGTTTCTATTTATATTACCTATCATTTATATCAAACACCAATGCAGCCTATACTAGTTTACTCGCTAGTTTCTATTTATATTACCTATCATTTATATCAAACACCAATGCAGCCTATACTAGTTTACTCACTAGTTTCTATTTATATTACCTATCATTTATATCAAACACCAATGCAGCCTATACTAGTTTACTCGCTAGTTTCTATTTATATTACCTATCATTTATATCAAACACCAATGCAGCCTATACTAGTTTACTCGCTAGTTTCTATTTATATTACCTATCATTTATATCAAACACCAATGCAGCCTATACTAGTTTACTCGCTAGTTTCCATTTATATTACCTATCATTTATATCAAACACCAATGCAGCCTATACTAGTTTACTCGCTAGTTTCCATTTATATTACCTATCATTTATATCAAACACCAATGCAGCCTATACTAGTTTACTCGCTAGTTTCCATTTATATTACCTATCATTTATATCAAACACCAATGCAGCCTATACTAGTTTACTCGCTAGTTTCTATTTATATTACCTATCATTTATATCAAACACCAATGCAGCCTATACTAGTTTACTCGCTAGTTTCTATTTATATTACCTATCATTTATATCAAACACCAATGCAGCCTATACTAGTTTACTCGCTAGTTTCTATTTATATTACCTATCATTTATATCAAACACCAATGCAGCCTATACTAGTTTACTCGCTAGTTTCTATTTATATTACCTATCATTTATATCAAACACCAATGCAGCCTATACTAGTTTACTCGCTAGTTTCTATTTATATTACCTATCATTTATATCAAACACCAATGCAGCCTATACTAGTTTACTCGCTAGTTTCCATTTATATTACCTATCATTTATATCAAACACCAATGCAGCCTATACTAGTTTACTCACTAGTTTCTATTTATATTACCTATCATTTATATCAAACACCAATGCAGCCTATACTAGTTTACTCACTAGTTTCTATTTATATTACCTATCATTTATATCAAACACCAATGCAGCCTATACTAGTTTACTCGCTAGTTTCTATTTATATTACCTATCATTTATATCAAACACCAATGCAGCCTATACTAGTTTACTCACTAGTTTCTATTTATATTACCTATCATTTATATCAAACACCAATGCAGCCTATACTAGTTTACTCGCTAGTTTCTATTTATATTACCTATCATTTATATCAAACACCAATGCAGCCTATACTAGTTTACTCGCTAGTTTCCATTTATATTACCTATCATTTATATCAAACACCAATGCAGCCTATACTAGTTTACTCGCTAGTTTCCATTTATATTACCTATCATTTATATCAAACACCAATGCAGCCTATACTAGTTTACTCGCTAGTTTCCATTTATATTACCTATCATTTATATCAAACACCAATGCAGCCTATACTAGTTTACTCGCTAGTTTCCATTTATATTACCTATCATTTATATCAAACACCAATGCAGCCTATAATAGTTTACTCGCTAGTTTCCATTTATATTACCTATCATTTATATCAAACACCAATGCAGCCTATACTAGTTTACTCGCTAGTTTCTATTTATATTACCTATCATTTATATCAAACACCAATGCAGCCTATACTAGTTTACTCGCTAGTTTCTATTTATATTACCTATCATTTATATCAAACACCAATGCAGCCTATACTAGTTTACTCGCTAGTTTCCATTTATATTACCTATCATTTATATCAAACACCAATGCAGCCTATACTAGTTTACTCACTAGTTTCTATTTATATTACCTATCATTTATATCAAACACCAATGCAGCCTATACTAGTTTACTCACTAGTTTCTATTTATATTACCTATCATTTATATCAAACACCAATGCAGCCTATACTAGTTTACTCGCTAGTTTCTATTTATATTACCTATCATTTATATCAAACACCAATGCAGCCTATACTAGTTTACTCACTAGTTTCTATTTATATTACCTATCATTTATATCAAACACCAATGCAGCCTATACTAGTTTACTCGCTAGTTTCTATTTATATTACCTATCATTTATATCAAACACCAATGCAGCCTATACTAGTTTACTCACTAGTTTCTATTTATATTACCTATCATTTATATCAAACACCAATGCAGCCTATACTAGTTTACTCACTAGTTTCTATTTATATTACCTATCATTTATATCAAACACCAATGCAGCCTATACTAGTTTACTCACTAGTTTCTATTTATATTACCTATCATTTATATCAAACACCAATGCAGCCTATACTAGTTTACTCACTAGTTTCTATTTATATTACCTATCATTTATATCAAACACCAATGCAGCCTATACTAGTTTACTCACTAGTTTCTATTTATATTACCTATCATTTATATCAAACACCAATGCAGCCTATACTAGTTTACTCGCTAGTTTCTATTTATATTACCTATCATTTATATCAAACACCAATGCAGCCTATACTAGTTTACTCACTAGTTTCTATTTATATTACCTATCATTTATATCAAACACCAATGCAGCCTATACTAGTTTACTCGCTAGTTTCTATTTATATTACCTATCATTTATATCAAACACCAATGCAGCCTATACTAGTTTACTCGCTAGTTTCTATTTATATTACCTATCATTTATATCAAACACCAATGCAGCCTATACTAGTTTACTCGCTAGTTTCCATTTATATTACCTATCATTTATATCAAACACCAATGCAGCCTATACTAGTTTACTCGCTAGTTTCCATTTATATTACCTATCATTTATATCAAACACCAATGCAGCCTATACTAGTTTACTCGCTAGTTTCCATTTATATTACCTATCATTTATATCAAACACCAATGCAGCCTATACTAGTTTACTCGCTAGTTTCTATTTATATTACCTATCATTTATATCAAACACCAATGCAGCCTATACTAGTTTACTCGCTAGTTTCTATTTATATTACCTATCATTTATATCAAACACCAATGCAGCCTATACTAGTTTACTCGCTAGTTTCTATTTATATTACCTATCATTTATATCAAACACCAATGCAGCCTATACTAGTTTACTCGCTAGTTTCTATTTATATTACCTATCATTTATATCAAACACCAATGCAGCCTATACTAGTTTACTCGCTAGTTTCTATTTATATTACCTATCATTTATATCAAACACCAATGCAGCCTATACTAGTTTACTCGCTAGTTTCCATTTATATTACCTATCATTTATATCAAACACCAATGCAGCCTATACTAGTTTACTCACTAGTTTCTATTTATATTACCTATCATTTATATCAAACACCAATGCAGCCTATACTAGTTTACTCACTAGTTTCTATTTATATTACCTATCATTTATATCAAACACCAATGCAGCCTATACTAGTTTACTCGCTAGTTTCTATTTATATTACCTATCATTTATATCAAACACCAATGCAGCCTATACTAGTTTACTCGCTAGTTTCTATTTATATTACCTATCATTTATATCAAACACCAATGCAGCCTATACTAGTTTACTCGCTAGTTTCTATTTATATTACCTATCATTTATATCAAACACCAATGCAGCCTATACTAGTTTACTCACTAGTTTCTATTTATATTACCTATCATTTATATCAAACACCAATGCAGCCTATACTAGTTTACTCACTAGTTTCTATTTATATTACCTATCATTTATATCAAACACCAATGCAGCCTATACTAGTTTACTCACTAGTTTCTATTTATATTACCTATCATTTATATCAAACACCAATGCAGCCTATACTAGTTTACTCACTAGTTTCTATTTATATTACCTATCATTTATATCAAACACCAATGCAGCCTATACTAGTTTACTCACTAGTTTCTATTTATATTACCTATCATTTATATCAAACACCAATGCAGCCTATACTAGTTTACTCGCTAGTTTCTATTTATATTACCTATCATTTATATCAAACACCAATGCAGCCTATACTAGTTTACTCACTAGTTTCTATTTATATTACCTATCATTTATATCAAACACCAATGCAGCCTATACTAGTTTACTCGCTAGTTTCTATTTATATTACCTATCATTTATATCAAACACCAATGCAGCCTATACTAGTTTACTCGCTAGTTTCTATTTATATTACCTATCATTTATATCAAACACCAATGCAGCCTATACTAGTTTACTCGCTAGTTTCCATTTATATTACCTATCATTTATATCAAACACCAATGCAGCCTATACTAGTTTACTCGCTAGTTTCCATTTATATTACCTATCATTTATATCAAACACCAATGCAGCCTATACTAGTTTACTCGCTAGTTTCCATTTATATTACCTATCATTTATATCAAACACCAATGCAGCCTATACTAGTTTACTCGCTAGTTTCTATTTATATTACCTATCATTTATATCAAACACCAATGCAGCCTATACTAGTTTACTCGCTAGTTTCTATTTATATTACCTATCATTTATATCAAACACCAATGCAGCCTATACTAGTTTACTCGCTAGTTTCTATTTATATTACCTATCATTTATATCAAACACCAATGCAGCCTATACTAGTTTACTCGCTAGTTTCTATTTATATTACCTATCATTTATATCAAACACCAATGCAGCCTATACTAGTTTACTCGCTAGTTTCCATTTATATTTATGTTGTTATTAACATTTATTTTTCTTAATTTGATAAGAGTTTCATAGATTTCATTTTTATAGAGTGCATTCAGTAAAAGCATGAAACACTTACACTGTAATTACTAAATTGTGCAAAATAGTGCTAGTTGAACAATAGAGTGCAAACAATATAACCTTGAAACATTAGCAAAAACTAATTTTGCTAAATTTCACTAAATTAGTGTATTGTTAATTTAGTGTGATCACTGAACCGAGAATGCGTATTGTGCGCTAGCTAGGACACTTGGCTGATTGCACGTGCACACTAAATTTAGTCTATTCACGCTTTGACTATTTTTCACTAATTTCTACTAATTTTCGACTAATTAGTTTTTGTGTTTCACGGATATATTGTTTGCACTCTAGTAAACAATAGAATTACCATAAAATAGTACAAAATAGTATTACTAATGTTTCATGCTATTAGTGAATGCGCTCTATACATTTTTATCATGTAAAAAAAAAAGTTATTTATTATAATTACACTATTGTTTTTATTGGTTAATGTTACATTTTGATCAATTGTCTCATGAGCTAGGACTGAAGTTGGATAAGGAAAATGATTGGGTGACTGATTGATTGATTGATTAAAGTGACTCCACATTTCCAAATGACTGATTCGGGTATTTCAATTGTCGACTCGTAACTTTCGTGCCCCTGGCACAATTCCCAAGTTTTAAAGAAGATGATTCGAAAATTTTCATCAAAATAAAACGGACAGATTTTCTGTAAAATCGAGTTTTTGTGAAAACAATGCATTCACATAATCTCATATATCTTGCAAAAATGATTGCTCGATAACTTGTTCAAGTTTCATGGGAATTGGCACGAAAGTTAGGAGTCGACAATTGAAATAAGCGAATTAGTCATTTGGAAATGCAGTCACCTTCATCACTGGTTGATTGATTAATTCATAAGTTTTTCGGTTGTTTTATTCATTGATTTATTGATTGGTTGATAAATATATGTTTTATGATGACAGATTTACTGACTGACTGATTGAGTGACTGACTGACTGACTGACTGACTGATTTGATGACTGTCAACTGAATGAATGAATGAGTCATCAGTGATTGGTTGAGTGTGTGACTGATCAGTGACTGAGCTGATGACTGCCTGGCTGACTGATCAATCTTGTGATTGACTTATTGATTGATTGATTGATTGATTGATTGATTGATTGATTGATTGATTGATTGATTGATTGATTGATTGATTGATTGATTGATTGATTGAGGCAATGACCAAGCTAGTAATTGATTGACCGGCTTTTTGAGTTAATTCCTGATTGGTTGATAGATCAATATATAGTTGATATATTTATAATTTATTGGTTGTTTGGTCAGTTAGTTGGATGATTAATCTATGGATAAATTGATTGATTCAATGAATAGTAAATTGATTGATTGAACTGCTTGATTGGCTAGAATTTTTCCAAATGTATTTTTTCTTACAGGGAGATTCACTACCAAAAAGCCCACTGGGAGAAAATACTATAAGCGAAATACTCTCGGTATTCCCAAATACAGAGTATTTATCACTGGCTGAAGGCAAGGATTCTGGTAGTCATGGTGATGGTGACCATGATGGTCATGGCAACAATACCCAAGTAGAAAACAATTCAGATGATTTTAATCTATCACAAGATCGTGCTGAATCATTGAAACGTAAAATAGGCAGCTTCAAAGTTGTTGCAAAAGCTGATCCGAAGGTTGATACAGATGTTGTTAAAGTGGCTGATGTTGCTATTCCAACAGAATTGTGTACACAAACCACATCAGCATCGACAAATGCAGACGAAGCAGAGAAAGCTATACAAGCATTACATAAAAACTATATGAAGCATGTGCATCGTGAAATTAAATCTAAGCCTAGGAAATCACCAGAAAAAGAGGGCGAGAGTACTGTGTATTTTTCAAGAGTGGCCACTGTACAACAGGATAGCGGTAAATCATTTAAAGAGAAAAAGCTGGAAATCTCAAGACCGCGGTCAATTCAAGGAGAGCCTCGTTTGCGTTCACTGAGTACTGGAGATCTTAGCAAACTTCAATTGAGGAACAGAGGTAAACATTCTACTCTACCAGTCAGAGCTAGAAGCTGGAAAAACGACAACGATGACAGACTTTTCGACCTTGGTGGTGAGCTAAAGACTATCATTGGATCACTTGACCACTTAGAAATATCACGTGATCGACGAGATAGTGGATCTCCGTTGTATAAGAACTTTCAAGACAAAGGAGCTGTGCTGGAAAAAGTGTCAGAATTGGAATCGAATGCTACAACAGATGGTAGCAAAGATTTTTCCAAACTTGGACAAAATGAGGATAAATCGGATGATGTTTTTGAAGATGCAACACGTGAGAACCAAAAAGTTGAAAAGTTGCCGCCAGCCAATTTAGATTTGACAAGTCCTTCCATCCCAAGGACGTTATCAGTCGTCAAAGAGGAAAGCGTATCATTGACAAAATCCAATAGAACAAGTACTGCCGTCACAGAAGGAAAACCTAAAGATGATCAACAAAAAGAAGGTGAAGTAAAAGTGGGTAAGAGTTACCCCCTTGGAGCCACACCTGTGAATAAAAGGGACACTTTGGTGAGATTTAAAGACGAAGTAGATGCACCACTTTGTGAATCTACACCAAAAAGACCCAAGAGCCTTGATCTCAAAACTCTAATCGCCCTGGAGGAAAGTTATATGGATTTTTCCCCGCAGAACGAAGAATACAAGTTAGACACATCAACAAAATATGGACGATCCAATACCAACTCAGCAAAAAAGAAAAATGGATCCGGTGATGTTGAAACTAGAAAAATCAAGATGGTCAAAGGAAGACGTCCATTCAGCTCCGTCGAGCCAGGGAATATTCCTACTAGTCCAACAGATGCATGCGTTGAGTTAACGAGTTTCCATTCGACTCGCGATGCTGACGCTCTTGATGCAGGGTTTCCGGATTACAAAGCAGACAGGGATGTAAGTGGGGAAGTTGAAGAGGCAATTGAAGCAGCTGAAGAGACCACACCTACACGCCCACCAAGAAAAAAGCCACCGTTGGACAATTCATCAAGCTTTTCTTGTAAGTCCTTCGATTATTTATTTTATTTCTTTCTTTTTGTTTTGATTTGTATTGTTTGTGTCACAATGTTTTAGTAATAGTTTGCTTGTTTACGTGTAGTTTTGTGGTTGAAGTTTATTATATATTTACTTTTATTTTTTTCTTGTCGTATTTTTTTTTTTTTATATATTTGGTTTGTTGTTTTCAAATATACTAATTACACTTGTAACTTCTTTTCTTCCTTACTCAGTCTATATTATTTATTTATTTATTAACTTCGCCCATAGAGCGACGCTCCACTACATATCTCAATGTGTCCACCACTGAATTTCTTTACGTTTTATCAAACAGCTCGTGAAAAACCTGCAGTTAAACGAGTCAAGAATAACAAGAATCGCCCAGAGAAATCATTCCGGAAGACTTTATCCGATGCTGATTGGTTAAAAGTTCGTCTAAGTGTGGCGAAACCATCGCTTGAATTATCGGTAAGTAATGAAGGATGTTGGTTTACTCAGAGTCAGTGTCTTATCAACAAACTGGCGCAACAGGTGGAGAAATAAGGAGAGAAAGAAGTATGAAGGCAGGAAGGAAAAAGTGAACAAGAAAAGGGAGTAAAGTTAGTTAGAGTAAAGTTAGCCGGGCCTTGGCATCGAAGCGAGACGAAGGATGAGCTTGCAAAGATAGAGACACGTGAATTATTGTCCCGTAAGGTGTTAAAAGGGTTCTATCATTGCAATGTCAACGTCGTCTCGATTTAATACAAAGGTCTGGCTACCTTTCAAGATAGCGCAGGGAACTGTGAATATTTTAAAAAACAACGCCTTTTCCTTAGTGGTCCCTAGTGCACCTTCGTCAATATTTTCTAAAGTTTTGTAATAAATTGTGAACCAGCCTTAATGAACTCTATTTTAATGTTAGCATGATGGTCCTGTTACCTTGGTAACGGATGCCATACCAGCTTCAGTCCCAAGTTTTCCAACCCACAAGAGAGCACAAATAGCACTCGAACTGTACACCACAGAAAGAACCTTTGTAAGAGGCTTGGAGACCGTTATTGAGGTAGGGAAACTCACAGCTTTTTAAGAAAACCATTTTGAAAACTAAATACAGCATAGTAAAAAGGTTATTGCAGTCTCTCTGTAGGAGTCTTGTTCTCAGTCTCCTCGTGGTCAGAAAGGGCGTTACAAAGGAAGCCCAGAGGACGAAAAGGAGTTGCCTGCGGAGGAGGATATGCAAGACTGACCCTAGAGATATTTTCTTTCTTTCTATCTAACATCTTCGGATGAATTTAACCCTTTAAATATTTTTTTTTCTGATCTTTTGCAGCTTTTTAAAAATCCACTTGAAGGCTACCTCGATAGCAAGGAATTGGAGGCCATGTTTTCAAATATCAATGCGTAAGTAAGGGTTGTGTCCTCTGCCAAACACGACCAGGTAGTAGTCGGTTAAATAACGGATTAAAATTATGCACACAACTAAAGTGTTTAAAATTACTTCTTAACTTATTAAAATTACTTCTTAACGCTGACAAAAACACGGCTTGGTGTGTAAATCAATGCATCCCGGCACATGTAGTTACTCGCTGCATAAACGGCTGAGTAAAGCTGGGTATAAACCACTAACAACAACTGTTAATAACTCATTTATGTTAGTAAGCACTGCTTCAACGGTTTTTACCGTGGTTGTGGTTGTATCGATTTGCTTTGTTAACTAGTCTACCAGCCACTCAGGCTTTTATGTAGCAAGCGTACATGCGAAAAGCAATTACAATGTTTCGTTGTCATCCCCTGACAACATTTTCAAGTAAATGATGGTGCAATCTACTTGCGATTTATATTTTCTTGATAATGTTGTCCGGATGACAACGAAACGTTGTAATTTCTTTTCGCTAGTTTTCTTATTAAATTGTATTAGCAAAGTTCTTCTGATTGAAGTGTACATGCACCACTTTAATTAACTTATATATCTGTTGTGTACATTCAGGATTTTCACATTGAACAAAGACGTGCTGTTTTCATTGTGTGAAAGAGTTACCCACTGGAGTGATGATCAGATGATCGGCGATATCTTTGTTGATATGGTGAGTTACTCTATAACCACTTTAATAATTGTAATGATGCTGCTGCTGCTGATGATGATGATATAATGATGATGAAGATGACCATGATTATGATGATGATGATGTTGACGATGACCACGATGTTGATGGTGGTGGTGACGATGATAAAATGATGATAATGACGATGATGAGGAGGAGGATAATGAGGATGATAATTATGATGATGTTGATGCTAATAATGATGATGATGCTAATGATGATGATGATCTCGTGTCTAATATGTTTCTCAATAGGCCCCAAGGTTCAAGATATATGCCACCTATTGTACAAACTACGATGCCGCAGAGAACTTGATCAAACAGAAAATCAAAAGAAAGAAAGACTTCGAAACCTTTTTGAATGTACGTTTCTTCTAAACTCTTTCAAACACTTAAACGTCGTCAACGTTTACAACGTATAAATTTGTATTCGAGTTTCATATAAAGATTGACAAGTATTTTGGATTATGTCTTTCCTGGTTGTAGTCTATGCCAGCTCTTACTGGTATTCCACTCATTTGATCGTAGAAATTGCGCGCGAGATATCGAAAATTACTTTTATATTTACAAGACTGTTAACAAGATGTATTTGAGGAGTTAAATGTGTTATTTTTATGTTTAAGACTTGTTATAACGATCCTATCTGTCAACCTGGTTTAACACTTCAAGCATACCTCATCACTGTCGTCCAAAGAATACCAAGATATTTGCTTCTCCTGAGAGTAAGTTACCCAAAAATACGGCTTTTGGAACACATTTTATTTTCATTTTATTGAACCGGCATTAGAATAGATACGGCCTATCAATTACTTGCTTTATTGTTGTCTCTGTTTCATTCATAGGATCTCGATAAATGTACATCATCAGACCATGTTGATAACAAGACAATAAAAGAAGGTCTGCAGAAAATGGTAAAGCTATATTTTTTTATTTATTAAAAACCCCAACATATCCTCGCTATATTTTACTGATAAGCCGCCTGGCTGCAATGTGCGCCTCCCAATGGCGGTCCGTGTATATGATTAACTAGTAAATATAATCATTGTTTTTTTTTACGTCGAGATACTGGGAGTGGTTACCGAATCTCCCTAGCCAGTGGCTAATGTTTAAGTATTCGACACACTCACAATCACTACTCACTACCCCCTACATTGAATGTTTTAGCACACTTCACTTCTCACATGTAGTTTTTTTGTGGAGGGTTAAAAAACCTGATAACCTGGAGAAAAACCCTCGTGGCATGAGAGAAAATAGCACATCAAACAAACTTTATTCACCTGTCGCCCGAACCGGGAATTGAACCCATGTCACAGTGGTGAATGGCAAGCACTCTCACTTCTGGGCAACCACGTCATCCACTAGTGCAATAGAATAGAATAGAATCTCAATTTACAATATAGTTTGTCTTTAAATATTTGTTTGCATCGGGGAATGCTTCTATTAATTTATATGTGTTAAAGAATATCGAAATTGAGCATGGAGGCTAAATAAACTGGGAAGTTATGTGCAAAGCACATTGATAAATATCTGAGATATGTTATACAACAGGCTCACTACTTTGCTAATATTGTTGTTATTAATTTCTTTTTGTCATATTTTTCTGACAGAATAACATCGCTGAGTATATTAATAATCAGCTGCAGGCTGTGCAAGGCCAAAGAGCTATGACTGAACTGAGGTCTAGAGTTATTGGAATTAAGGTATGCAAAGCGTTACCCTGGAAAACAGAGTGTTTTCTTGATTTAGAAAATAGAATGATTTAATTTGGAAAATAAAATGTTATAATATATGTATTTTAAAGGCGCATTTGATCATATTCACATGCAAATTTGCGCCTTGATACAAGTAATAAATTATTATTCTTATTATTTACTGTTCTTAATTAAATAGCGTTTGTAAATTTTGTAATTTTTGTTGCTTACAAATCGAACCGTCCGCAGAATTACAAACTCCAAAGCAAGATAGAAAATGCCCAGGGTACCATAGCCTGCCTCCCCTAGAGTCGCCACGCAGGCAATGGGTACCAGGGTAGCGTTTGTAAATCTGACGATTTGTCAAGCAACGAACACAAACGTACAAATGATAAATACAAATACTAGATCGAGAAACCCTCTGGTTTCCAGGGTAGATAGAAAAGAACCTCTGATAAGAAAACGTAACGTAGAAAATAAACAACACTTCTTAGTTTTATGACTTTACTAAAAATGTTAATTTCGGCATATATAATATAGTATTATCTTACTAAAAAATTTGCCAGTGCTCACTTGCACTGCATTTATCATTATTTATTATTATCTGTGTTGTATATTCCTGTAGGCATTTGAGACGCCCGGTCGATCGTTAATTAAAGAAGGAGAGGTTTACGTGATGAGTACAAAGAGAACTTACAAAGTATGTAATATTGGATGTAACGATCAGAAATACATAAGATATATTTTGTTGGAAGCCTGCGTGGATCAATGATTGTCTGACTAAAAAATGAATGGCTGAATGAATAAATGGATAAATGAATGACTGACTAACTGACTGAATTATTGACTGACAGACTGACTGATTGAATTATTGACTGACTGACTGACTGACTGACTGACTGACTGACTGACTGACTGACTGACTGACTGACTGACTGACTGACTGACTGACTGACTGACTGACTGACTGACTGACTGACTGACTGACTGGCAGACTGACTGACTGACTGACTGACTGACTGACTGACTGACTGACTGACTGACTGACTGACTGACTGGCAGACTGACTGACTGACTGACTGACTGACTAAGTTTGAAAGGCCGGAGTTACCTGGTGGACTGGCTGACTGACTGACTGACTGAGCCAATAAGTGGATGATCGACAAAAAGATTGAATTGATGTACCTGGTTTACTGGCTGACGGACTAACAGACTGACGAACTGTCCAACTTACTAGCCTACCTTCCAGCTGAGATCGAGGTTTACTGACCGACTGACTTGATTACAAACTGACTGCACCTTATATGAGAAGAATGGATCCAAATTACTGCCTGACTTAGTAGGCATCTCTCTGTTGGAGTCTGGGAACGAAAATATCTCAGTCTCCTCACGGTCAAAAAACCGTTACAAAGCAAACCCAAACCCAAGAGAAAAGGAGTTGCCTGCGGAGGAGGCTATGTCTGACTATACTCAACTAAGAATGTACCACAATCTTCCATACTAAGGAATTCGTCCCTATTATTTTGTATGTTTTATAGTGCCTCCTGTTCAACGACATGATAGTGTTTGCAGCTAAGAATGTCAATAAACATAGTGAAGTAGAGTTAACTCTTGAACTGAAGACACTGTGGGTTTGTGACTTAGAAGATAATGATCCACAAACCAGTAAGTGATGACTTATAATTATATACTAAAGTATTTGATAGACTACTGCACAGTCATTTTTGTGAAGTGAATGTAGCAGCACTGTAGCCAGCTTGAAGGTTATGAATATTCGCCATCTAGCCCATTTGCATAGCTATTAAAAATGACATACAGCGTTTTAGTTATCATTACCCTCATCACAACCACTAATATCTTATCATCGTTTTATTGAATGTTTCGCAGTCTTTAACAATATTTTGGTCTCTCAAACAGCCCCAGAATGCAGTGCATTACCAATTAGCTACCGGGAAAACCGCAACTCCGGAATAGCTAATTGCTATCGTCATTTTTCTTCGCAACATTTTCTCTGCTATCATCTTCGTCACCACTGTCGCTACTATATCGATCATATATTAGTAAAATTGACGTCATCATTATCAGTAGCATGATTTTCAGAGCGGGCCTGGGTCCTACGCTATCGCTTGAGTTTGGGGAGAAAGGGATAGCGTAGGACCCAGGCCCGCTCTGACAATCAGGCTACATTATCAGTACCTCGGACATTGTCAACATTATCACATAGTGAGCAATATGTTGTTACAGAAATATATTTAACATTGTGAACATGTTGTCGTGCATCGTCTTTACCTTACCATCAGTTATCGTTATTATTTTCAAGCTCATCATCAATGGATACATCTATTTTAGAAATAAAGATACACGTGAAAAATAAACACCGAACGCATTTCAATTCATTGTTTCATTAATAGCCAAAAGCCGACTGTGTTTTAATACACATTCTGATAAATTTCTGTCCATTCTATCTTTTAAATTGTATAAAAATATTATTCACTTATTATATTCTACATCATAGTGAAAGAGGATGCAATAGAACTATACACTCCTGAAAGGTCCTACACAATGTACGCTGGATCCCGTAATGAGAAAAAACTTTGGCTGCAGAAATTGAAGACAGCGATTGCTATCCAGCTTCATGGCGAGGAAGCTACTGCAAACAGCACTGAAATATGTAAGTATGGCTTGGTGTATGCAAACGGTTCTTCATCCAAAAAGCCCATTAACCGTTTATTGTATAATTTCTTCCTTTTCCTTTTCTCCCTAAATCCCTCTCCCCTCCTCCTCCACCCCCCTCCTCTCTCCCTTCCTTGCTCTCTTCCTCCCTTCCTTCCTCTCTTCCTCCTCTCTTCCTTCCTCTCTTCCCTCCTCTCTTCCTTCCTCTCTTCCTTCCTCTCTTCCTTCCTCTCTTCCTTCCTCTCTTCCTTCCTCTCTTCCTTCCTTCCTTCCTCTCTTCCTTCCTTACTTCCTCTCTCCCTCTCTTTATTTCTTGTTTTCTTACTCCTCTGTCCTAAACATGATGTGGCACTCATGAGGCCTGCGGCATTCCTTTCAAGTTTCTTTAATCACTTTCCATTGTTCTTTCGTTTTTGAATTTAAAATGTAATAGCATGTTTTTAACTTTCAGCAAGCCGCAAAGCCGCTTTCACGTTTAAAGACGGAAAAATTTATTGCGGATGCCTCGTTGATTCCAAGGTAGGCAATAATACGTTTGTTCTGAGTAGAGATATTCCGTGGTGTGATGGCGCTGTTGATGGTGACATTGACATTATTCTATTATATTCTAAGGCAGTTCCCTGCTTTGGTTGCAATTTTGCTTTAACCCTTTGACTCCTACGGCCCGAAACCGCCCGTAAAAAAGACCTTGCCTTGAAAAATGCTAACTTTTTTTAAAAAGCCAAATTTGCCTATGCAGCCGTTTGAATTTTAGTAAGCACTAGGAAGTTCTTCAAATTTTCATAATATATCAATCACAAGAACAAGCACTTTTAGCACAAAAATTCCATATGAACTTTAAAAAAGTCAAAAATGACCGTTTTTGCCCTATTTTTCAATAGTGGAAATCACACTTTTTTGACCTTGGATTTTTTATCAAAAAAATCGTTTTTAGACGGAAAAGCCGTTTCACAACAAAATTCAGTCCTTGTGCTTTAGCTTTGGCAAGTTTTTCCCCTTTATTTCACTTCACGAACCGAGCTGCGGTCGTTTGATTACGGCCATTTTGATACGCACATGTTTTCAAGTATTTACGACTGCAAAGCATTATGGGTAACGATCACAGCGTTCGGCATAAAGTTCCCCCTAAGTCCCTTTTTAAATTTATTATAAGTCTAGGGTCACCTCGGTTTTCTGCCAAAATTTCGCGCTTGTTGTGTTCCTATATCTTCACAACTTCGATAAATTGCCGCGGCAGGTCCAAAAATTTGCTAGAGAGCCGCTATGCAGGCTAAGTATTTTGTAAGATCAAGATACTTTTTTTATCTGACTGTCCAGTTGTCCAGATTGTCTTCATAACCATAATTATGCCTTTACCATTATTACCATAATCATCCCTTTACCAAGGCTCCCATTGATACCATGCATATCATTTATATGAAGGAACTACCCTAAAATTTAGCCAAATAAAGGTTCCATTCATTCATTTCATATTCCAGACACATGGTCATGGAGTCCTTGCATGGCCAAACAGAACGCGTTATGTGGGTAACTTTGAAGACGGCGAAAGAAATGGCATAGGAGAACTCACTTACAATACTGGCGAGAAGTACAATGGTCAATGGGTGGATGACAAACAACGTAAGAGAAAAGACCAGATCCATGTTATCTAGCACCGCTGTACTATTTGACAAAAGGCGCATTTGCACAGGGATAGCTTCAATTCAGAGTAAATTCAAATGAACATTTTTTCGTGCTTTAATTTGCTTGGAATTTGTGAATGTTTGACAACAAATCGAGCCTTAGCCTGTGCAAATGCGCCTTTTGTCAAACAGTACAGTGGTGCTAGATAACATGAAACTGGAATATAGAACAGTTCATGGTTTTCTTGGTACAATCTTGTTTCCACAAACGGTAGGATTGGGCGCTGCATGGTAAATCACTTTTTTAACGTCTCCATCTTCTAGCTGGACACGTGTGCCCTACTAATAGGGGAAACTCAGACACACACTCACTACCTCTACGTTAATTATTTTGCACACAACCGGCTCATGGTAGTCGTATAATAATTCCACATCCACTTGTTTCTGAGCATGCATAGAGGGATTTCAAGGAAGCCATGTTTGTGGTCAAAACAATGTAGCTTTTCTCTCAAGGGAACTGAAATCCTTTGTCATTCGAAAACTTTCTTTGGTACTTGCCCACAAACATGGCTAGTGTAAAACCGACGTGCTTACCTATGCTGAAATGTTTCAATTTATTGTGAATTGTTTTTAATGTGTTGTAGATGGTATTGGAAAACTGACCTATCCTAATGGTGATTTTTACTGTGGGGAGTGGAAGGAAGGAAGGATGCATGGCAAGGTAATCGGCTATTAAATTGTCAAACTCTTTCTAGAATTACAGTTATATGCCGAATACCGAAATGGTCGCCACTTCATTATCACATATTTTTTTTGATTCATATTTTAATTGAGACGAACGCTGAATTTGCAACGATATAGACCTTTTAACACCATGCTGGACAATGATTCACATACAGCTAATTCAAAAAACGTTGAATACTGAATAGTGCATTCCAAGACCAAAGAGCATTGTGGGTCTCATTGATTCGTAATAAATAATACATATACAGCGATACTTACTCCCCATAACTAGCTTGTATATTGTTTTGAGTGTAATGCACTAAGAATAAAATAACTAATTATTATTTATTTTACTTAAACGATACCCAAAATGCATTTTGGTTTTGCAATGCACTATTCAGCATGCAGTATTCAGTATTCTACGTTTTTTGAAATAGCTGTATCTTTATAATTACAAGCTCAACGCTCGTCTCGCTTCGATGCAAGGTTACTTTTCAAGATGGCGCAGGCAACTGTGAAGGGGACTATTGTTAATAGGAATATCTAGTGCATTTTACATTGTTTTCATCTCGCATCGTTTTCCGCTTTTTATTCGTGCATTGCAACCAGGCGATGAATAATCGTTAAAAAATATGAAGTGTTTCAAAAATCTTCTCAATGCGCTCTACAAGAAAGGTTGGGACATTCAGCACCAAATCGAAACATCGTTTAGGATTGGTTTAAAAAAAAAAAAGAGTCTTTCGAAACAATTGCCCTAAATTGTACTTAACCAAACAATAGCGGTACTGTATTAGGGGGCCAACGAAAACGCAGCTTTCGACTGGTGCTGTATTGCTGGAAACCTTATGTATAGAACGGACCGCCATTTTGGGCCTGGTGTGATTATGTTTGTGACGTCTCAGTTCGTCGTGACAAACTAAAGCTACAGTATTTACAATGTTGTGACTGATTTATTTTTACTACAGGGTCTGATCACGTTCAGCAACAAGGACAAAATAGAAGGCGAGTTTGTGGACAGCGAAGTATGTGGATCGGCAAAGATGTACTGTATTGATAATTTAAAATACGAAGGGACTTGGAAACACAGCAAGGTAAAAACAAAACTCTGAAAATAATGAATTGTCGATTTCGGAAGAGGCAGTTCAATACCGCCGAATATATAATACAACGGCTTTCAAGCATTCTGATTGGCTGTATTTTATATGATGTGAGATAAAATATAAGATATAGTAATTAATAAGATGTCATTTTATTTATGACATGTATTATTCCATATAATGTTAAAGTGTAAAGGAGAAATAATTAATGCAAGTGGTGTGTTTATTTATTTATTTAAGTTTTTAAACTTTTTAACAGAAACATGGCAAAGGGAAACTGACCAAACCAAATGGAGACACATATGAGTAAGTAATATACAGACACTATAATGTTAATACACCAGGTGTTAGCAATATGTCACTGTAGTAACTATTTGCTGCTCGACTACTTCTTAAATATAACAATTTATATTTGACGGTTACGTAATTTTGTGCTTTTATCAACTCGTATCTGTTTTCACCAATGTTGTCCGAAGTATAGCCGTAACTACAATTAATTATCATTGATAGAAGCAAAAAGATGGTGAATAATCCTCCAAAATTATCGATAGATTAACAAAATTTACTATTTATACTCTTTCTTTTTGGACAAAGTTTACGAAAACAGTTGTAAATATACGTGCGGTTGCGAAATAGCTTGATATGTTTCAAATTTATGCGCCAATCGGTTTAGCCCGAATGAGATAACTTTGACTGACTTTGATTTATTACAGAGGCGAGTTTCAGAATGATCGAATTCACGGAGAGGGAACGATGGTTTATGCCAAGACTAAAGCAAAATACAAAGGCCAGTGGGAAAATAACCAGGTAATAAAACGGACATAAATACTTATCAGTAAATATATCATTAGCAAATTTTATAATAATAATAATGTTTAACCGCTGCAAAAGTCTTTTTTTACAGTATTTCTTGTTTAGCTTAGTATTTCTGCTGCATTCGTTAATATCTTTTTGCATTGTATATTTCTATTATTAGTTATATTATTTTAGTAGGAGTAGAATATTTAATTGGGACAAAAGCTCTGTTTCCTTCTTGTGACACTTTATACTTTTTGAATATTTTTATTAGTATTTTTTATAGTATCATTGTGACAATAAAAAAAACTAAATAAATTAAACTAAAATATGTGTTGCGTTCGTCTTAAAGATTTTTATTATCCATTGTTGTTTATACTAATTATCGTCATTGTTATAATTTAGAATATATAGATTTGTCCTTAATATCATCATCATCAGCCATTACTTCTGATTTTGTTTCCTCTGATAGTGGTTGATATCTTCCATTACTTATAATAGAGTATTTTTATTATAAATATTAATAAATAAATAACTGGTCTTATTATGAATAAATTAGTATAAGAAATCGCACGATATTGTGTATAATTCATAATCAATATGTACAAGATAACTTTCAAAACATCACAAGTATATCTATTAATTACGAATCGTACGAGAAGATTTGTTATTTATAATATACAGAAAAACTTATTAGTACTCTGCAGAATACAACTTTACAATTAATTGTTTTCTTGTCCTCCAATCAGAATCGAGTATTTTTGTACAGTATATAGAGTACCGAAGTGATGACGTCACAATTTTTTTTTTCTTTTCGTATTCAGACTACTTTCATCATAGAATGCTAGTCAAAATATAGGCTGCCCGAACATTTGGGATCATTTGAGTGTGAAACGGCTGAGATATGATTTTTTGAATGTAAAATTTTCTCCATACAAAGTCTCATATTTTTGGCCTGGTTCTAACCGGTTGGAACCAGGGCAAAAATAAGAGACTTTGTATAGAGAAAATTTTACATTCAAAAAATCATATCTCAGCCGTTTCACACTCAAATGATCCCAAATGTTCGGGCAGCCTATATTTTGACTAGCATTCTATGATGAAAGTAGTCTTAATACGAAAAGAAAAAAAAAAAGAAAAAATTGTGACGTCATCACTTCGGTACTCTATATACTGTACAAAAATACTCGATTCTGATTGGAGGACAAGAAAACAATTAATTGTAAAGTTGTATTCTGCAGAGTACTAATAAGTTTTTCTGTATATTATAAATAACAAATCTTCTCGTACGATTCGTAATTAATAGATAAACTTGTGATGTTTTGAAAGTTATCTTGTACATATTGATTATGAATTATACACAATATCGTGCGATTTCTTATACTAATTTATTCATAATAAGATCAGTTATTTATTTATTAATATTAATAATAAAAATACTCCATTCATTCAATTGTTATTTACTGTTTTCAGCGCCATGGTGTTGGGTCATATTCTATTCCCAATGGTACTTGTTACGACGGTGAGTGGAGCTCTGATCACATCCAAGGAAGAGGCAAAATGGTGTACAGTAATGGAGAAGTCTATGAAGGGTCTTGGTTTCGAGATATGGTAAGAATACTTGCGGTAAATCTCTTATTTTCGGGATTTAAAATCGAGGAAAAAGGGAGACGAACTTCGACCGAGCTAAGCTTTAAATAGGTAGCCTGCGTGAAGCCAAACTGTCGTAATACTGTCAGCAGCCCAGCGTAGAGAAGTAATTTAACCCGTGAAATAGATATTAAACTAATACACCTTAGCAGTCTTTAATTCCATTGTTTTCTTTTGTGTCTATTTGACTATTACACCTTGACTATTTAAATTTGTGTCACGGGTTTAACGTCTTCACTCTTACAGTCGTTCATTAATACGTAAAAGTGTAAGATGAGAAAGAATTGAAAGTATATTTTATTTAATATCCCAAATTACAATACAATTTGTGTATAGAGCTGTTTATAAAAAAATGTTTGAACTGTAAATACTGAATACCAAATAGTGCCTCCCAAGATCGAAATTTTACTTCTGATGTAATTGTTGAGAGCACAATTTTAGAGTTAAAATTTACTTTATTTGCTGAATACTCAACAAAACGGCCCGGCTACCTTTCAAGATGGCGCAGGGAACTGTGAAGGGGACGTATTTGCGTTGGAGTTCTCGCGTAAAGGCACTGTTGGAGTTCCTCGACGACGACTTTATTGAATTATCTATTTGCTATCAAACTAATGTTACTCCTTTATATCTACTTAGCGTTTTGGTAAAGGTTTATTCAAGTCTCATGAGGGGATATATGACGGACACTTTGAGTACAATCTTAGACATAAATTTGGTGTCATTGAATATAACGATGGTTCTAAATATGAAGGCGAATGGCAAAATGATCAGGTAAAGAAACCTTCACAAAAATAATTGAGATATGATATCCATTATTTAGAATGAGCATTGCGTCTGGTGTGTAATTTGCTAACAAAAAAGCGATTTTCTTTTTAATTTTTTTAATTTTTTTTTTTGAAATTTTAGCGTGAGGGACAAGGGACTATGGTTTACCCAGATTTAGGAATTTACGAAGGTATGGGCGTCTCGCTCTTGGTAATGTTTTGCCGCATTGTAACTTGTGAAATTTCATGTACAATGCACACTTTTCCAACTGAATACACCAAATAAGTCTACTTGACTGAAAACTGACTTTGAAAACTGTTGAAATTCAAAGACTTTATTTTTTATATTTGTTTTAATAATAATAATAATAATAATGATGATGATGATGATGATGATGATATATTTGTTTTAGCCCTCGATCGTTTTGTTGATGATGACTTCGATCAGTTCAGGATCAGTCTCTCGAACTATACACATGCACCACATCACACTACATACTAATATCTTATTAACCGAGCGCGAGGGCCGTACGGGAAGTTATGGACCGAGTTTTTTTCCCACTGTCTTATGGCCAGAGCGCGTAGCGCGAGGGCCATAAAAAGTGTAAAAAAACGAGGTTCCATAACTTCCAGTACGGCCCGAGCAAGCGAGGTTAATAAGATATTTATTATATAGCAATGTTAGGGAAAAAATTATAATAAAGAATAAATAGGAAACATAATATTACGACCTGTTCTTCTCCGTATTTTTTTCTCATTGTCATCAAAAAATAATCCGTCAAATAAGAAATTAGAAAGGCAAAAATATTGCGAAAGAACTAGTAAAATAAACAAAAAAAAAAGCAAAAAAAAAGATAAAAAAAAGATATTCAAAGAGGAAAAGGCAAAGCTGCTCTCGCTTTTCCGTTCCGTACGGAAAAAGTACGGCCCGCTTATTGACCAATGAGATCGTGCGTTATATCTTTGCTATATAATAAACCATTTTATACTATATGCACCATATTACACTACATACACCACCATTTCACACAACAAACGCCATCTAAGTCACTGCATACACACTACATGCACTATTTTATACTATATGCACCATATCACACTACATATACACCACCATTTCACACAACAAACGCCATCTAAGTCACTACATACACACTACATGCACTATTTTATACTATATGCACCATATCACACTACATATACACCACCATTTAACACAACAAACGCCATCTAAGTCACTACATACACACTACATGCACTATTTTATACTATATGCACCATATCACACTACATATACACCACCATTTCACACAACAAACGCCATCTAAGTCACTACATACACACTACATGCACTATTTTATACTATATGCACCATATTACACTACATATACACCACCATTTAACACAACAAACGCCATCTAAGTCACTACATACACACTACATGCACTATTTTATACTATATGCACCATATCACACTACATATACACCACCATTTAACACAACAAACGCCATCTAAGTCACTACATACACACTACATGCACTATTTTATACTATATGCACCATATCACACTACATATACACCACCATTTAACACAACAAACGCCATCTAAGTCACTACATACACACTACATGCACTATTTTATACTATATGCACCATATTACACTACATATACACCACCATTTCACACAATAAACGCCATCTCACACTACATGCACTATTTTATACTATATGCACCATATCACACTACATACACCACCATTTAACACAACAAACGCCATCTCACACTACATACACTATTTTATACTATATGCACCATATTACACTACATACACCACCATTTAACACAACAAACGCCATCTCACACTACATGCACTATTTTATACTATATGCACCATATTACACTACATACACCACCATTTAACACAACAAACGCCATCTCACACTACATGCACTATTTTATACCATATGCACCATATTACACTACATACACCACCATTTAACACAACAAACGCCATCTCACACTACATGCACTATTTTATACTATATGCACCATATTACACTACATACACCACCATTTAACACAACAAACGCCATCTCACACTACATGCACTATTTTATACCATATGCACCATATTACACTACATACACCACCATTTCACACAATAAACGCCATCTCACACTACATGCACTATTTTATACTATATGCACCATATCACACTACATACACCACCATTTCACACAACAAACGCCATCTCACACTACATGCACTATTTTATACTATATGCACCATATTACACTACATACACCACCATTTCACACAACAAACGCCATCTCACACTACATGCACTATTTTATACCATATGCACCATATCACACTACATACACCACCATTTAACACAACAAACGCCATCTAACACTACATGCACTATTTTATACTATATGCACCATATTACACTACATATACACCACCATTTAACACAACAAACGCCATCTAAGTCACTACATACACACTACATGCACTATTTTATACTATATGCACCATATCACACTACATATACACCACCATTTCACACAACAAACGCCATCTAAGTCACTACATACACACTACATGCACTATTTTATACTATATGCACCATATTACACTACATATACACCACCATTTAACACAACAAACGCCATCTAAGTCACTACATACACACTACATGCACTATTTTATACTATATGCACCATATCACACTACATATACACCACCATTTAACACAACAAACGCCATCTAAGTCACTACATACACACTACATGCACTATTTTATACTATATGCACCATATCACACTACATATACACCACCATTTAACACAACAAACGCCATCTAAGTCACTACATACACACTACATGCACTATTTTATACTATATGCACCATATTACACTACATATACACCACCATTTCACACAATAAACGCCATCTCACACTACATGCACTATTTTATACTATATGCACCATATCACACTACATACACCACCATTTAACACAACAAACGCCATCTCACACTACATACACTATTTTATACTATATGCACCATATTACACTACATACACCACCATTTAACACAACAAACGCCATCTCACACTACATGCACTATTTTATACTATATGCACCATATTACACTACATACACCACCATTTAACACAACAAACGCCATCTCACACTACATGCACTATTTTATACCATATGCACCATATTACACTACATACACCACCATTTAACACAACAAACGCCATCTCACACTACATGCACTATTTTATACTATATGCACCATATTACACTACATACACCACCATTTAACACAACAAACGCCATCTCACACTACATGCACTATTTTATACCATATGCACCATATTACACTACATACACCACCATTTCACACAATAAACGCCATCTCACACTACATGCACTATTTTATACTATATGCACCATATCACACTACATACACCACCATTTCACACAACAAACGCCATCTCACACTACATGCACTATTTTATACTATATGCACCATATTACACTACATACACCACCATTTCACACAACAAACGCCATCTCACACTACATGCACTATTTTATACCATATGCACCATATCACACTACATACACCACCATTTAACACAACAAACGCCATCTAACACTACATGCACTATTTTATACTATATGCACCATATTACACTACATATACACCACCATTTAACACAACAAACGCCATCTAAGTCACTACATACACACTACATGCACTATTTTATACTATATGCACCATATCACACTACATATACACCACCATTTCACACAACAAACGCCATCTAAGTCACTACATACACACTACATGCACTATTTTATACCATATGCACCATATTACACTACATACACCACCATTTAACACAATAAACGCCATCTCACACTACATGCACTATTTTATACCATATGCACCATATTACACTACATACACCACCATTTAACACAACAAACGCCATCTCACACTACATGCACTATTTTATACTATATGCACCATAGCACACTACACGTACCACCATTTCACACAACAAACGCCATCTCACACTACATGCACTATTTTATACTATATGCACCATATCACACTACATACACCACCATTTAACACAACAAACGCCATCTCACACTACATGCACTATTTTATACCATATGCACCATAGCACACTACACGTACCACCTCACACTACATACACCACCATTTAACACAACAAACGCCATCTCACACTACATACACTATTTTATACTATATGCACCATATCACACTACACGTACCACCTCACACTACATACACCACCATTTAACACAACAAACGCCATCTCACACTACATGCACTATTTTATACTATATGCACCATATTACACTACATACACCACCATTTCACACAACAAACGCCATCTCACACTACATGCACTATTTTATACCATATGCACCATATCACACTACATACACCACCATTTAACACAACAAACGCCATCTAACACTACATGCACTATTTTATACTATATGCACCATATTACACTACATATACACCACCATTTAACACAACAAACGCCATCTCACACTACATACACTATTTTATACTATATGCACCATATTACACTACATACACCACCATTTCACACAACAAACGCCATCTCACACTACATGCACTATTTTATACCATATGCACCATATTACACTACATACACCACCATTTAACACAATAAACGCCATCTCACACTACATGCACTATTTTATACTATATGCACCATATTACACTACATACACCACCATTTAACACAACAAACGCCATCTCACACTACATGCACTATTTTATACCATATGCACCATATTACACTACATACACCACCATTTAACACAACAAACGCCATCTCACACTACATGCACTATTTTATACTATATGCACCATATTACACTACATATACACCACCATTTAACACAACAAACGCCATCTCACACTACATACACTATTTTATACTATATGCACCATATTACACTACATACACCACCATTTAACACAACAAACGCCATCTCACACTACATGCACTATTTTATACTATATGCACCATATCACACTACATACACCACCATTTAACACAATAAACGCCATCTCACACTACATGCACTATTTTATACCATATGCACCATATTACACTACATACACCACCATTTAACACAACAAACGCCATCTCACACTACATGCACTATTTTATACCATATGCACCATATTACACTACATACACCACCATTTAACACAATAAACGCCATCTCACACTACATGCACTATTTTATACTATATGCACCATATTACACTACATACACCACCATTTAACACAACAAACGCCATCTCACACTACATGCACTATTTTATACCATATGCACCATATTACACTACATACACCACCATTTAACACAACAAACGCCATCTCACACTACATACACTATTTTATACTATATGCACCATATTACACTACATACACCACCATTTAACACAACAAACGCCATCTCACACTACATGCACTATTTTATACTATATGCACCATATCACACTACATACACCACCATTTAACACAATAAACGCCATCTCACACTACATGCACTATTTTATACCATATGCACCATATTACACTACATACACCACCATTTAACACAATAAACGCCATCTCACACTACATGCACTATTTTATACCATATGCACCATATTACACTACATACACCACCATTTAACACAACAAACGCCATCTCACACTACATGCACTATTTTATACTATATGCACCATAGCACACTACACGTACCACCATTTCACACAACAAACGCCATCTCACACTACATGCACTATTTTATACTATATGCACCATATCACACTACATACACCACCATTTAACACAACAAACGCCATCTCACACTACATGCACTATTTTATACCATATGCACTATAGCACACTACACGTACCACCTCACACTACATACACCACCATTTAACACAACAAACGCCATCTCACACTACATACACTATTTTATACTATATGCACCATATCACACTACACGTACCACCTCACACTACATACACCACCATTTAACACAACAAACGCCATCTCACACTACATGCACTATTTTATACTATATGCACCATATTACACTACATACACCACCATTTCACACAACAAACGCCATCTCACACTACATGCACTATTTTATACCATATGCACCATATCACACTACATACACCACCATTTAACACAACAAACGCCATCTAACACTACATGCACTATTTTATACTATATGCACCATATTACACTACATATACACCACCATTTAACACAACAAACGCCATCTCACACTACATACACTATTTTATACTATATGCACCATATTACACTACATACACCACCATTTAACACAACAAACGCCATCTCACACTACATGCACTATTTTATACTATATGCACCATATTACACTACATACACCACCATTTAACACAACAAACGCCATCTCACACTACATGCACTATTTTATACCATATGCACCATATTACACTACATACACCACCATTTCACACAATAAACGCCATCTCACACTACATGCACTATTTTATACTATATGCACCATATCACACTACATACACCACCATTTCACACAACAAACGCCATCTCACACTACATGCACTATTTTATACTATATGCACCATATTACACTACATACACCACCATTTCACACAACAAACGCCATCTCACACTACATGCACTATTTTATACCATATGCACCATATCACACTACATACACCACCATTTAACACAACAAACGCCATCTAACACTACATGCACTATTTTATACTATATGCACCATATTACACTACATATACACCACCATTTAACACAACAAACGCCATCTCACACTACATACACTATTTTATACTATATGCACCATATTACACTACATACACCACCATTTAACACAACAAACGCCATCTCACACTACATGCACTATTTTATACCATATGCACCATATTACACTACATACACCACCATTTAACACAATAAACGCCATCTCACACTACATGCACTATTTTATACTATATGCACCATATTACACTACATACACCACCATTTAACACAACAAACGCCATCTCACACTACATGCACTATTTTATACCATATGCACCATATTACACTACATACACCACCATTTAACACAACAAACGCCATCTCACACTACATGCACTATTTTATACTATATGCACCATATTACACTACATATACACCACCATTTAACACAACAAACGCCATCTCACACTACATACACTATTTTATACTATATGCACCATATTACACTACATACACCACCATTTAACACAACAAACGCCATCTCACACTACATGCACTATTTTATACTATATGCACCATATCACACTACATACACCACCATTTAACACAATAAACGCCATCTCACACTACATGCACTATTTTATACCATATGCACCATATTACACTACATACACCACCATTTAACACAATAAACGCCATCTCACACTACATGCACTATTTTATACCATATGCACCATATTACACTACATACACCACCATTTAACACAACAAACGCCATCTCACACTACATGCACTATTTTATACTATATGCACCATAGCACACTACACGTACCACCATTTCACACAACAAACGCCATCTCACACTACATGCACTATTTTATACTATATGCACCATATCACACTACATACACCACCATTTAACACAACAAACGCCATCTCACACTACATGCACTATTTTATACCATATGCACCATAGCACACTACACGTACCACCTCACACTACATACACCACCATTTAACACAACAAACGCCATCTCACACTACATACACTATTTTATACTATATGCACCATATCACACTACACGTACCACCTCACACTACATACACCACCATTTAACACAACAAACGCCATCTCACACTACATGCACTATTTTATACTATATGCACCATATTACACTACATACACCACCATTTCACACAACAAACGCCATCTCACACTACATGCACTATTTTATACCATATGCACCATATCACACTACATACACCACCATTTAACACAACAAACGCCATCTAACACTACATGCACTATTTTATACTATATGCACCATATTACACTACATATACACCACCATTTAACACAACAAACGCCATCTCACACTACATACACTATTTTATACTATATGCACCATATTACACTACATACACCACCATTTAACACAACAAACGCCATCTCACACTACATGCACTATTTTATACCATATGCACCATATTACACTACATACACCACCATTTAACACAATAAACGCCATCTCACACTACATGCACTATTTTATACTATATGCACCATATTACACTACATACACCACCATTTAACACAACAAACGCCATCTCACACTACATGCACTATTTTATACCATATGCACCATATTACACTACATACACCACCATTTAACACAACAAACGCCATCTCACACTACATGCACTATTTTATACTATATGCACCATATTACACTACATATACACCACCATTTAACACAACAAACGCCATCTCACACTACATACACTATTTTATACTATATGCACCATATTACACTACATACACCACCATTTAACACAACAAACGCCATCTCACACTACATGCACTATTTTATACTATATGCACCATATCACACTACATACACCACCATTTAACACAATAAACGCCATCTCACACTACATGCACTATTTTATACCATATGCACCATATTACACTACATACACCACCATTTAACACAACAAACGCCATCTCACACTACATGCACTATTTTATACCATATGCACCATATTACACTACATACACCACCATTTAACACAATAAACGCCATCTCACACTACATGCACTATTTTATACTATATGCACCATATTACACTACATACACCACCATTTAACACAACAAACGCCATCTCACACTACATGCACTATTTTATACCATATGCACCATATTACACTACATACACCACCATTTAACACAACAAACGCCATCTCACACTACATACACTATTTTATACTATATGCACCATATTACACTACATACACCACCATTTAACACAACAAACGCCATCTCACACTACATGCACTATTTTATACTATATGCACCATATCACACTACATACACCACCATTTAACACAATAAACGCCATCTCACACTACATGCACTATTTTATACCATATGCACCATATTACACTACATACACCACCATTTAACACAATAAACGCCATCTCACACTACATGCACTATTTTATACCATATGCACCATATTACACTACATACACCACCATTTAACACAACAAACGCCATCTCACACTACATGCACTATTTTATACTATATGCACCATAGCACACTACACGTACCACCATTTCACACAACAAACGCCATCTCACACTACATGCACTATTTTATACTATATGCACCATATCACACTACATACACCACCATTTAACACAACAAACGCCATCTCACACTACATGCACTATTTTATACCATATGCACTATAGCACACTACACGTACCACCTCACACTACATACACCACCATTTAACACAACAAACGCCATCTCACACTACATACACTATTTTATACTATATGCACCATATCACACTACACGTACCACCTCACACTACATACACCACCATTTAACACAACAAACGCCATCTCACACTACATGCACTATTTTATACTATATGCACCATATTACACTACATACACCACCATTTAACACAACAAACGCCATCTCACACTACATGCACTATTTTATACCATATGCACCATATCACACTACATACACCACCATTTAACACAACAAACGCCATCTAACACTACATGCACTATTTTATACTATATGCACCATATTACACTACATATACACCACCATTTAACACAACAAACGCCATCTCACACTACATACACTATTTTATACTATATGCACCATATTACACTACATACACCACCATTTAACACAACAAACGCCATCTCACACTACATGCACTATTTTATACCATATGCACCATATTACACTACATACACCACCATTTAACACAATAAACGCCATCTCACACTACATGCACTATTTTATACTATATGCACCATATTACACTACATACACCACCATTTAACACAACAAACGCCATCTCACACTACATGCACTATTTTATACCATATGCACCATATTACACTACATACACCACCATTTAACACAACAAACGCCATCTCACACTACATGCACTATTTTATACTATATGCACCATATCACACTACATACACCACCATTTAACACAATAAACGCCATCTCACACTACATGCACTATTTTATACCATATGCACCATATTACACTACATACACCACCATTTAACACAATAAACGCCATCTCACACTACATGCACTATTTTATACCATATGCACCATATTACACTACATACACCACCATTTAACACAACAAACGCCATCTCACACTACATGCACTATTTTATACTATATGCACCATAGCACACTACACGTACCACCATTTCACACAACAAACGCCATCTCACACTACATGCACTATTTTATACTATATGCACCATATCACACTACATACACCACCATTTAACACAACAAACGCCATCTCACACTACATGCACTATTTTATACCATATGCACTATAGCACACTACACGTACCACCTCACACTACATACACCACCATTTAACACAACAAACGCCATCTCACACTACATACACTATTTTATACTATATGCACCATATCACACTACACGTACCACCTCACACTACATACACCACCATTTAACACAACAAACGCCATCTCACACTACATGCACTATTTTATACTATATGCACCATATTACACTACATACACCACCATTTAACACAACAAACGCCATCTCACACTACATGCACTATTTTATACCATATGCACCATATCACACTACATACACCACCATTTAACACAACAAACGCCATCTAACACTACATGCACTATTTTATACTATATGCACCATATTACACTACATATACACCACCATTTAACACAACAAACGCCATCTCACACTACATACACTATTTTATACTATATGCACCATATTACACTACATACACCACCATTTAACACAACAAACGCCATCTCACACTACATGCACTATTTTATACCATATGCACCATATTACACTACATACACCACCATTTAACACAATAAACGCCATCTCACACTACATGCACTATTTTATACTATATGCACCATATTACACTACATACACCACCATTTAACACAACAAACGCCATCTCACACTACATGCACTATTTTATACCATATGCACCATATTACACTACATACACCACCATTTAACACAACAAACGCCATCTCACACTACATGCACTATTTTATACTATATGCACCATATTACACTACATATACACCACCATTTAACACAACAAACGCCATCTCACACTACATGCACTATTTTATACTATATGCACCATATTACACTACATACACCACCATTTAACACAACAAACGCCATCTCACACTACATGCACTATTTTATACTATATGCACCATATCACACTACATACACCACCATTTAACACAATAAACGCCATCTCACACTACATGCACTATTTTATACCATATGCACCATATTACACTACATACACCACCATTTAACACAATAAACGCCATCTCACACTACATGCACTATTTTATACCATATGCACCATATTACACTACATACACCACCATTTAACACAACAAACGCCATCTCACACTACATGCACTATTTTATACCATATGCACCATATTACACTACATACACCACCATTTAACACAATAAACGCCATCTCACACTACATGCACTATTTTATACCATATGCACCATATTACACTACATACACCACCATTTAACACAACAAACGCCATCTCACACTACATGCACTATTTTATACTATATGCACCATATTACACTACATACACCACCATTTAACACAACAAACGCCATCTCACACTACATGCACTATTTTATACCATATGCACCATATTACACTACATACACCACCATTTAACACAACAAACGCCATCTCACACTACATGCACTATTTTATACTATATGCACCATATTACACTACATACACCACCATTTAACACAACAAACGCCATCTCACACTACATGCACTATTTTATACTATATGCACCATATCACACTACATACACCACCATTTAACACAATAAACGCCATCTCACACTACATGCACTATTTTATACTATATGCACCATGTCACTCTAGATACACCATACCACACTTCATACACTGTTCCCTTCTACATACACTATATCATACTGCATACACCATAACACACTACCCCAAACCAGAAATATAGCAGATCACAACTAACGATTGATAAAATTTGCTTGTATTATCAAATGATATCTCGTTATTATTTATCATCAGGAAGCTGGTTCCATAACTTACGTCATGGCCGTGGAAAGATGACATCTCCCAACGGAGCGACCTATGAAGGAAGCTGGGACCTAGATAGTGTGAGTATACTCCATCTAACTTCTCTTCTTTTTAAATGTTAGGTAGTAAAAATAACCTTTCATGTTGTAATGGATATAATGGTAAAAAAAACTTATAAAATTGGTCACTAAGTTTTTATCTCTTACTGGCATATCAATTTTTGTTGGCGTTCGTTCTTGGTGTCAGTCATACGGCGAAGAGAAGCTGTCTTTTTTCGAAATATTTTCATATTTGTGAAATCCTTTGTATTTTATAATAACAAATATGGAAGAATAAATTAACTACTGAAGAGCGAACGAACGACAAATTGTTTAACAATCCAGCACCGGTCAAAAGCTGCATTGTGGTTGCCCCCTAATGCAGTACCGCTATTGGTTTAGGGTAATTTTTTGGAAATACTTTTAACCAATCCTAAACAATGTTTCGATTTGGCGCTGGATTGCAATTTGTTTAGTTGAAATATTGATATACATTTCTCGTCTTACTTACAGCCCCATGGATCAGAAGGATTATACCTTGATCAAGATTCCCTATATTCATACGTAGGTAAGGATCTAACAAATTGAATTCAGTTTAGTTCAGTTCCTCTTGAGAGGTGTAGTCCCTTTCAAATCGAGTTGCGATTTCAAAAAGTCTCGATTATTTTCAGCAGAAACTAACTAAGAGACTGAAACGTATACAACACTATACCCATGCTGCGACATATTAAGATATGCAAATTAGGGGTTTTGATACCATATTTGGTATTTGAAGCTAAAATCAAGATGGCTTCTTCAAAACTCTTGATAAATTTGGTGGCATTCAGAGGAAATTACAAAGTATTCAACCGGGAGACTTGAAATTGTATTCCTTAATATTATTTGGAGTGTTCTAAAGCATGAAGACTTGAATAATTGAGGCACAGAAATGGCTTCGTGGACTACAAACAACATGGAATATCTCAAAACTAGTGTTCATGTTATTGACTAAAATAAGAAGCAGAAACACTTTATTCCAGCTATTCTTGGATCTTGGAATGAACTATTTCTTATCGCCTTTAATTGACTATGACAACCTTTTTTGAAATAGCTGTATACAAATAAAGGGCAACAAAGAAATACCTCTGTTTGTTCTTGTGTTACAGTATGCTGTTTCTTGTTTCAGGGGAATGGGTTCACGGTCGTAAAGAAGGGAGAGGACTGGAGCGAACAGTTAATGGGACCTATGAAGGAGACTTTAAAGCCAATGTGGTAAGTCGTCCTTTCGATATTCAATTTCAATATGAAATTGCTTTGAAAACGACGTAACTCATGCACCGTTTTTTATTGAAGTTTGATTCTCATTTAGCAAGCTGAAAAAACACATTCAGAAGTTCGATGTTCAGGCTTGCGCGACAGTCTAAATGTCAGTCTACAAATAATTGCATTGTCTCCTCCCCCCGTCCCCTTACAATTTAAAACGAATGAGTACTTAGAATGAGAAGAGATCTGGGGGACACTTTTTTCTCTCTTCGTAGTCGTTGTTGAATAATAGACTATTTCTGAATTCGCATGACTGACCATGAAACAATTCATTCAAGTCGAGGATGGAGTGGATGAATCCATACACTTACTGGGTGCTTACCATTTGTACAAATAAAAAAGATAATTTCGGTTGGACAACAAATGGTACAGTCAATTTTTCGGTATTTCCAACCGAAAAAAGTGGTCAACCTTTCAAGCTTGCCTTGACATTCCGATTGGTACTATCCAACTGGAAATGCTCGAACCATTTGAAGAATTCCTCTAAAAAAAGGATAATTTCGGTAACAGTCAATTTGATTACTCATGCATACGCTGATCTCTTCTGCGCATGCGTTTATTTTTTTTCGGTTTTAACTGATCAATTTGGAATGTCCTTTCTCGGTTTCAATAAACCGGTTTCTTTGTCCAAATGGTAAGCAATCACTGCATTCCCCTCTCCAGAAACTAGTGGGGCGAGTTGAACGCACGGAGACTGTGGAGCTTGTTTGATATTATTCAAATATTTCACGGCAAAGGTATTATGATAGGTAATATATATGATTATTACATGATTACATCGGTTTTCATTGTTACTTTTAGGGCTTTATATCGCGTATTACCCTGTTCATTATCAATTCAAGGGCTTTATACAGATATTGCCCCCATTTGAGGGCAATATCTATATATTGCCCTCGAATACTAATGTATATTGCCCTTGAATACTAATGTATATTGCCCTTGAATACTAATGTATATTGCCCTTGAATACCAATGACCTAATCCCTATATTATCCTTGTCATTTCCGTTGTTTTTCAACTTTATATGTAACGTTAAACTTAGAAATTTTCAAGTTGCGAACATTTAACGGATAAAAAATCATTTCAGTGATAGAGTGACCCTTTCCAGGATCGAACCCCGAACCCTTTGCATACAAATCCTGACCCTAACACTTTATGCTAACTGTCCGATCGATGTCAGTTTGTGAGAAGAAAACGTATTCATTTGTTCGTTACAGTTCATTAGTATTGTAGTGTACAACAAAACTAAAAGCCCATTGTTTGGATTGTATTCTCATGGGAAACCAAAACAATAATCAGCTTGATGATGCCCTTTGGGACATGAAGTTGTGTGAAAACCTCTGTAAATCATGTAATAAGTCAGATAAATACCTCGAACGTCGGCAATAAGCCTATAAAGCCCTCGGGGCCTACGGCCCCTCGGGCTTTATACGGCTTATTGCCTCCGTGCTCGGTATTTATCTCTTACATAAACATTATGCGACTGCCAACACCAAGTAGTTACCGTCTACCCAAACAAGCTGCCCAGTCTCTGTGCGTCCAACTAGATCTAGACCTCACAGTAGTTTAGTTCTGGAGAGGGCAGTTTTATCCACTCACTCCAGCCTACATCATGTGCAAAATTGTTGGGACATTGTCACATGTTTATGAGCGTTTTTGTTTGAGTTTTAAAAAATATACAAAATGTATCGATTTCATTTGCAAACCCCCTTCCCCCCTGAACAATAATGATTCGTCTTTCAAATGATAACCGTTTCACATTCCCAAAACTCAACATTGATACGGGGGAGAGGGGGAAACGGAAAAATTATGTTGAAATATTTTTCATGTAAAAAAAAAAAACAGATAATGTCCCAAGGTATTTTGCACAAGATTGTAGACCTAAGTCTATTGTTTCATGGTCAGTAAAGCGAATTCGCTGTGCAGGATATTTAATAATGATTGTTGTGTCATTATGTTCGTAGCGGCATGGTAGAGGTATTGAGACACTCAAGGGTGGTATAGTGTTTGAAGGTAAATGGAGAGATAACAGAAAGGTTGGCGAAGGTCAACGTAGGACTCGATGGGGAAGCACTGAAACTACAGAAATACAGGTATGGTTTTCGTCTTAACAGTTCTTCCTACCTCCCGTCATCATGGGTACCAGAGGTCATTTTCTACTTGCTTTGGCGTTTGTAAATCTGATTTTTAATGACCTCGCATACTCGTTTAAGTTATCTGTGGTGCTTAAATTAGTTTTAAATACACTGATGGAGAGAGAGGGGGTGAAGGGGGTAAATTTCGCCCACTTTATCGAGTTATCGATGTACGTAAAGCATTGACATTGCCTTTGGTTTGTTTCACAAAGACATGAGATAAACCACTTGACGGGTTTTTCTGTTCTTCTTACTAATTTAGTATTATTGTTTTAGCAATGGAAAGAAGGTCAGTTGATGAACAAGGACGAGTCAGTTGCTCCGGACCTTCCATTCTTACAAAGACACTGAGATGCAATTCTGCAGCATTTCTAGAAACAAACCCCATAAACAAAATGGAAAATATAACTGATAGTGGCTGTGAGTATCGGCTAAACTCTATTTTAAGAGGCAATGTATGTCACGGAAAATCGAGCAACACGCGGAAGATATAAAAAAATCGGTTTCTTTATTTTTTTGCATATCAATAGTCCCTAGGGAGGATAGAATTGGCATATTTTTTTATCTTCAAGACTTATTTTCTTTCCGAGAAATTGAGGGTTTTTGATTATCTTTCCACAACATCCAAATTAATGCAAATTAAAAAAGCGAACAGATGTTGAAGCCGTTACCCGGGCCCGCACTTTATCTTACATCAAAAGAAAAATATTAGTCTTAATCAATAAATGAAAACAATGAAAATGGTTAATTAGTTATATTTGTATCCATGTAAATATCAAGAAAATATTAATCAATAAAAATAACAATTTACTTTTAACATGTCAAACATTAACTGGATTACATACAAATGGAAATTAGCGAGTAAACTAGTATAGGCTGCGTCGGTGTTTGATATATACGATAGTTAATATAATGAAATTTGTAACACCTTAAAAATGTTGACCTAACTTTACTGACGTTTCGAGCTTTAGCCCTTCGTCTTCTTTAACACCGACAAAGTGCTTAAATATTACCTATCGGATTACATACAAGTTGAATGCATTGCAGCTCCAAGTGAGATAATAAGGCCAAAAAGAACATACACTACATGTTTCGAGACTTTTTGACCAGAGCTAACCACTTTAGTCTTCACATTGTCGTTGGGATTGGCTCCTGTAAAGTCCATAACCATACAATTGGAGGACTTCTCGTACTTAAACGATGCTCCCCACATCTGATTACACAAGCCTTCACCATTCTTGTAGTGCTGTGCAAAAATAAATAAATAAAAATACATAAGTAACTAAATAAGTAAATCAATAGGTAGATTTAACAGACGCCATCTGGGCGATTACTCTGCCTTCAAATGAGACATGATGTCATTGTTGCTAGGAACGCCTTGGACCTAACCCTCCAATCTGAGGACCAAGACGACGAAAAAAAAAAAGAATCGTTGGAATTTTTAGACTCGGGCTTTTCCGTACACGATAATGGCTATCTTCAGCCAAGCCCTGTCATGTTGAGGCGTACACTTGCAGAAAATGTTAAAGTTTATACAAATGTTACAAATTTCTCTCGAAATCTCTTCTCCTACAGCATAACGCGCCTTACCGTGGCCACCCTTTTAAAGATTTGTACAAGATAGCTAATTAAGCGCTCAAAAGTTTCTCTTTTCAAATTACTTGCTACACCTTTTCAAATTTAAACATCCTGGGAGGTTTTTCAGACACCTATAAACTTCACTCTTGTCTTCGATTCGCTTTGATCATTTCAAAGTGTTTACCGTTTGGTGTCTTTTATATTAAGGTCAAATTCCCGCTTTCAGCTTGGTTAACTTGTACAAAACTTTAATAAGGACACTGTATGGTGCGTCGCGCTATAATTAATTCAATTTTAATAAATTATGCTTACTTACATCTTCGAACGTCTGACACTTTGATTTCCGTGGACATGTATAGGAACCTGCAGAAAAGTTGAAACCACCCAACCAGTTTTGGACACATGTCAGGTCGTACTTGCATGCGTCAAACCAGTCATCACAGTACTTGCTGCAGATGGGGACACGTTTGACAGCAGCCTTGCCGATGTGCCATTTTATGAGGTTTGGTTCACACTGGAAGAAGCACTCTTCGTTCCTCAAATATTTATCACAAGTCTGCAAAAAAGCAAAATGAAATGCATATACACCTACTTGCAAGAATGTTGTCACATTAAAAAAAACATAAATAATTTAGTAAGAAAGGAATAACAAAAGAAAGAGTTCAGCTTGAGTGACCTTCTTTTGTCTTTCATAATTGATTACCTTCCAACTAAATAACATAAGTTAGGAAAACTTTCTTACTTTCTTGCAATTAGTGTACATTTCGTTGACTGTTACTGTCGACTGACACGAGGAAGATTGCATGTGTTTCATCTGATACCAAAACTCTGAGAAGCGGGTTAAAAAACAAGCGCAGACGTCAAGTATTTTTAGCCCACTTTAAGCTGTTTTGACAGTCGGGTTTCGACTGTCTGCTTTAGCGTAGCTGAGGTTGACCAAATTTTATGCTAATCATTACCACAAATCAAGAAAAAATATTCAAAGGAAGATTTGAATTATTGCGTCACGTGCAAGGTAGACGTTTTCATAGTTTTGCTCGAAAATAAAAGCATTTGTCTGAAAATAAACTTCATTAACGGGATACATTTATCAAGATAGCAATGTTGGGGTTAATTTATAAAAGCGCGCCTTTGAGGTTAAAAAGAGCATGATTTGCCCTGGCGAGCGAAATAAATCGAGACATATGCAAAATGGCACGTGCATGACATTATGTGTGTTCTTTACTTCAATCACGTCGATTAAACTAAAGCAAAATTACCTGGCTCATGTTGGAGCAATGGTCCCAGGTAAAATTCCACATGTTTTTGACACGATGATTAGCGAGTTCTACTGTAAAATCTGCTGTACAACAAGACTTGTCTTTCCATGCGTGACATTCTTTGAAGGCTGCACTCTCCTTGGATGGGGCTTTTTTGTGATATATTCCGTCCATACATTTCTCTGTGCTTTCTGAATGAACTTTCAGAAGCTGGACACTAAGAAACATAACCAAAAAGACTGCAGACATGTTGCTTTTGAGACCCATCTTTTAAAACAGCTAGAACTGTAACGTCTCGTGATGTTATGAATATTAATTTTTACACTATCGTACCCAGATTCCTCTCATTATAGCCGGAAACATGACATCACGCGTACGTGTCATTCCACGAAATTATTAGAAGAAGTGTTATTTTGATGCATCAAAAACATCTAAACACCGACCGTGAGGTACAATTTGTAAAAAAAGTGACTAGAGATGAGGAGAAAGCTAGTTGTAAACAAATTAATGCAATTAATATTAATTTATCAACTTTTCTTATTAATTGTAATCAAAAGGCAAAATAGATACTTTATTACATCGAGCGAAAAGCTCGATGTCTGAAAATGCACAGTGTTCTTCTCTTGGTCGCCAAAATGACTTCCGGTCAACGCCAGAAGTACTAACGTCAATCGTCAACGTCAATCTGCATCCAATCATAGCGCTTATTTTTTTTTACATCGAGCATCGAAGCGAAGCTTTCTTTGCGCGTTGGTCGCCAAATTGACTTCCGGTAGCACTACCAAATATAGAGCTAGCGCACGTGCGAGTTTTAAGGCCTTTTGAGTACAGTAAAATTACTCATGCGTGCAGTAAAATTACTGGCAGCTTGCATAACAATGACCTCAAAATACTATTTGACCGTATAAAGTCGAACTTTTTTCAATTAATTCACGGAATCGTCGAGTATTTGCTGTTCTAAAGCATTCAAGTTTTATTTGGAAACACCAAGCGCTTCAATTCACTTCAATGTTTTTGTATTTACACGATTGCTTTTGCCTCGGCACAGAATACGATGCCCATCACTTCGAGACATTTTCACGGCCGACTGAACCTCCGCTCAATAACCTCAAAATACTATTTAACCGTATTAAAGTCGAACTTTGTTGGAGGGAAAGACAAGCGAAATTCAGAATAGAAGCGCTTGGTGTTTCTTAATAAAACTTGAATGCTTTAGAAATAAATAAAATAACAAAAAAATAAACTTGTTCTTTCAATAAAAGAAGAGAAAGTGGACAAAATCAAATTGAAAAAAAAAAAAAAGGAATAAACGCGTCAGAAATTTTAAAGAAAGGAAAACAATCAAAACAAAATATCTAAGTTACATAACGACATTTTCCCTCAATATTATTACTGTTTCAATACAATTTTATGTGGTTGATTTATAATATATTGCTGAGCCATGTACACTCATTGCTTTTTCACTGTCCTTCCTTTCCAAATTCTCTCTTTTTAACGAAATTATTTCCTCGGCGGGGGTCATTTCCACGGCTGTAGAGGGCCTCAAAATAGTGTTGCATGAGCGTAAATAAATGTGGACTTCTCTTGCTCGCCGAATCGGCCTGAACTAAGGAAGCTCGATGTCAGCGGTCTTTGAGCGTCTAGTTAAAATTAGATTCGCCAGCTGACCTTTAAACAGAATTTTAAACTCAGCTCTGTATGGGCTTCCTTCGGTTTAGACAAAAAAAATTATATTTCATCGACGATCTATTTTATATCTGCAATTGAATTGGGGGGGTACTCCCATATATTTACTATACGGGGATGATCCGCTGAACAGGGTATGGTTTTTCGAGCTTTCTGTCATAAATAGGGTATGGTTTTTTTATAGTTTTCTGTCATGAACAGGGTATATATTTACCCCATTTCCCAATTTCCTTATTTTTTTTTTGTCATAATCAGGTATAGTAATTAGGTAATATGATGAGCAGCGCGGTCTTTCGTCTTTCGGGAAATTCAGCACGTTTTCGCGGCATAAACATTGTCCTAAACTGTCATAAACAGGGTCCCATTTTTATCACTTGTCATAAACAGGGTATAAGAATTTGTTATTTTCTGTCATAAACAGGGTAACCGTTTTAGGATCCCAGCGGAACACCCCTACCCAAATCGTACCGAAGTACCCCCCCCCCCCCCCCTCCCCCGGACTTCAGCGTTTGAATTTCAGAGATTGTTGGTAAGTCATCGCCAGCCGATAAAAGCCTTTACAAATACTTTAGCGATGTATGACTTAAAGGCCCGTGCAAACGCACGCAACATTGTTGGACCAACATGGTTGCTCGAACATGTTGGGCCCGTTTAAACACCCTGTTGGATGATGTTTGATGAAACTCATCCAACATTTCTTTTGTTCTCGTGTTCAACAAACCGTATCACAACAATGTTGGCCAACAATGTTGCGTGCGTTTGCTCGGGCCTTAACTTGTTCGATCATCATGATACTGTTTTAAAAAAGTTACTACCTTGCGAATCGAAAACATGGCACAATTATGCTTAAATAATCGTAGATAAAACAATATTATGTTACAACTTTTTGTATGTTTTAGAATCATAATGGAGGACGAAAGGGTTGTTATGTCGTCTGAATGGAGGACAAAACTAGACAACGATAAATACAGAAACTGGCTTAAAGTCGGCTACGCCATACATCTAGCGTGCATTGGAATACGGTCATATGTCAACAGAGAAGCACAAGCCTTCCATAGGACTGGCTAAGGGATTTGCTCCTTGCATTTGTACGTACGTGCCTAGACGTCGACCAAATCCACACCATGACATGGCAAACTGCGACTGGGCAAAGGAATTGAAACGCCACCACAAAAAGCATAATCGTGGAGTTACAGCGACAAAAGTAAATGGATGGATCCTATCGCTGGTTTTTGGGAAGTTGCAAAGCTATATATGCCGTTTGGATGTGCAAAAGGAAAGGTCAGTGCCGACGAAACAGATGCCACGGGATTATTGAATCTTCTACAGTTCTGCGATCATTTCAAAACTAACAGTTCTGTTGTAAATGAATTCAAAAATACTCGCAACTTGTGTGTGCACGAAGCCCAACAAGAGCTCTCCCAACTCCAAACGGATGAGGCTTTCAAGGCTATTAAAGATTTTCTGCAAGATCCAGAACTAGTCTCCGGGCCTGATGCACAAAGTGCATTATTAAAGATCGATGAGATTGAAAACAAAGACTTGATTGACTTCAAGGACGTGGAAAACAAAGTTATATCAATCATGGAAGCATTCATCTCGTCTGAGAATGAAAAACTAAGCGAACAGATAGAAGTATTTCAAGGCAAAGGACAATTTAACGCTCAAGAGATAAAAAGTCAACTGCAAAATTGTTGGGACATTGTCACATGTTTATGAGCGTTTTTGTTTGAGTTTTAAATAAAATATTAAAATATACAAAATGTATCGATTTGATTTGCAAACCCCCTTCCCCCCTGAACAATAATGATTGGTCTTTCAAATGATAACCGTTTCACATTCCCAAAACTCAACATTGATAGGGGGGAGAGGGGGAAACGGAAAAATTATGTTGAAATATTTTTCATGTAAAAAAAAAAAAACAGATAATGTCCCAAGGTATTTTGCACAAGATTGTAGACTTAAGTCTATTGTTTCATGGTCAGTAAAGCAAATTCGCTGCGCAGGATATTTAATAATGATTGTTGTGTCATTATTTTCGTAGCGGCATGTTAGAGGTATTGAGACACTCAAGGGTGGTATAGTGTTTGAAGGTAAATAGAGAGATAACAGAAAGGTACGTTGGCGAAGGTCAACGTAGGACGCGATGGGGAAGCACTGAAACTACAGAAATACAGGTATGGTTTTCGTCTTAACAGTTCTTCCTATCTCCCGCCATCATGGGTACCAGAAGTCATTTTCTACTTGCTTTGGCGTTTGTAAATCTGATTTTTAGTCACCTCGCATACTCGTTTAAGTTATCTGTGGTGTTTTAATTAGCTTTAAATACACTGATGGAGAGAGAGGGGGTAAAGTGCGCCCACTTTATCGAGTTATCGATGTACGTAAAGCATTGACATTGTCTTTGGTTTGTTTCACAAAGACATGAGATAAACCACTTGACGGGTTTTTCTGTTCTTCTTACTAATTTAGTATTATTGTTTTTAGCAATGGAAAGAAGGTCAGTTGATGAACAAGGACGAGTCAGTTGCTCCGGACCTTCTATTCTTACAAAGACACTGAGAGGCATTTCTAGAAACAAACCCCATAAACAAAATGGAAAATATAATTGATAGTGGCTGTGAGCATCGGCTAAACTCTATTTTAAGAGGCAATGTATGTCACGGAAAATCGAGCAACACGCGGAAGATATAAAAAAATCGGTTTCTTTATTTTTTTGCATATCAATAGTCCCTAGGGAGGATAGAATTGGCATATTTTTTTATCTTCAAGACTTATTTTCTTTCCGAGAAATTGAGGGTTTTTGATTATCTTTCCACAACATCCAAATTAATGCAAATTAAAAAAGCGAACAGATGTTAAAGCCGTTACCCGGGCCCGCACTTTATCTTACATCAAAAGAAAAATATTAGTCTTAATCAATAAATGAAAACAATGAAAATGATTAATTAGTTATATTTGTATCCATGTAAATATCAAGAAAATATTAATCAATAAAAATAACAATTTACTTTTAATATGTCAAACATTAACTGGATTACATACAAATGGAAATTAGCGAGTAAACTAGTATAGGCTGCGTCGGTGTTTGATATATACGATAGTTAATATAATGAAATTTGTAACACCTTAAAAATGTTGACCTAACTTTACTGACGTTTCGAGCTTTAGCCCTTCGTCTTCTTTAACACCGACAAAGTGCTTAAATATTACCTATCGGATTACATACAAGTTGAATGCATTGCAGCTCCAAGTGAGATAATAAGGCCAAAAAGAACATACACTACATGTTTCGAGACTTTTTGACCAGAGCTAACCACTTTAGTCTTCACATTGTCGTTGGGATTGGCTCCTGTAAAGTCCATAACCATACAATTGGAGGACTTCTCGTACTTAAACGATGCTCCCCACATCTGATTACACAAGCCTTCACCATTCTTGTAGTGCTGTGCAAAAATAAATAAATAAAAATACATAAGTAACTAAATAAGTAAATCAATAGGTAGATTTAACAGACGCCATCTGGGCGATTACTCTGCCTTCAAATGAGACATGATGTCATTGTTGCTAGGAACGCCTTGGACCTAACCCTCCAATCTGAGGACCAAGACGACGAAAAAAAAAAAGAATCGTTGGAATTTTTAGACTCGGGCTTTTCCGTACACGATAATGGCTATCTTCAGCCAAGCCCTGTCATGTTGAGGCGTACACTTGCAGAAAATGTTAAAGTTTATACAAATGTTACAAATTTCTCTCGAAATCTCTTCTCCTACAGCATAACGCGCCTTACCGTGGCCACCCTTTTAAAGATTTGTACAAGATAGCTAATTAAGCGCTCAAAAGTTTCTCTTTTCAAATTACTTGCTACACCTTTTCAAATTTAAACATCCTGGGAGGTTTTTCAGACACCTATAAACTTCACTCTTGTCTTCGATTCGCTTTGATCATTTCAAAGTGTTTACCGTTTGGTGTCTTTTATATTAAGGTCAAATTCCCGCTTTCAGCTTGGTTAACTTGTACAAAACTTTAATAAGGACACTGTATGGTGCGTCGCGCTATAATTAATTCAATTTTAATAAATTATGCTTACTTACATCTTCGAACGTCTGACACTTTGATTTCCGTGGACATGTATAGGAACCTGCAGAAAAGTTGAAACCACCCAACCAGTTTTGGACACATGTCAGGTCGTACTTGCATGCGTCAAACCAGTCATCACAGTACTTGCTGCAGATGGGGACACGTTTGACAGCAGCCTTGCCGATGTGCCATTTTATGAGGTTTGGTTCACACTGGAAGAAGCACTCTTCGTTCCTCAAATATTTATCACAAGTCTGCAAAAAAGCAAAATGAAATGCATATACACCTACTTGCAAGAATGTTGTCACATTAAAAAAAACATAAATAATTTAGTAAGAAAGGAATAACAAAAGAAAGAGTTCAGCTTGAGTGACCTTCTTTTGTCTTTCATAATTGATTACCTTCCAACTAAATAACATAAGTTAGGAAAACTTTCTTACTTTCCTGCAATTAGTGTACATTTCGTTGACTGTTACTGTCGACTGGCACGAGGAAGATTGCATGTGTTTCATCTGATACCAAAACTCTGAGAAGCGGGTTATAAAACAAGCGCAGACGTCAAGTATTTTTAGCCCACTTTAAGCTGTTTTGACAGTCGGGTTCGACTGTCTGCTTTAGCGTAGCTGAGGTTGACCAAATTTTATGCTAATCATTACCACAAATCAAGAAAAAATATTCAAAGGAAGAAAATAAGTAATTATAAAACACTCCAACAGAGACGCAAAAAAGATTCAGATAAACTCGCTTTGTAACTTTGCACAGAACCACAGTCTTTTTAGTGTATTTTTTATTTGTATCATCATCATCATTATTATTACTATTATTGTTATTATTATTATTATTATTATTATTATTATTATTATTATTATTATTATTATTATTATTATTATTATTATTATTATTATTATATTATTATTATTATTATTATTATTATTATTATTATTATTATTATTATTATTATTATTATTATTATTATTATTATTATTATTATTAGAGAATTGCATAGTTTGTGTTCAAATTATTTGACAAAACGAAGATCAAGAAGACAATGCTCAGCTGTGATTAATTATCGCTGCAACACGTCTTTTCAGGTATACCACTGACACGCTAACTTGGCATAACACGCTTGCGGGGGACTCCTAATTGTGTGGCTTGGCACAATTTGAATTATTGCGTCACGTGCAAGGTAGACGTTTTCATAGTTTTGCTCGAAAATAAAAGCATTTGTCTGAAAATAAACTTCATTAACGGGATACATTTATCAAGATAGCAATGTTGGGGTTAATTTATAAAAGCGCGCCTTTGAGGTTAAAAAGAGCATGATTTGCCCTGGCGAGCGAAATAAATCGAGACATATGCAAAATGGCAAGTGCATGACATTATGTGTGTTCTTTACTTCAATCACGTCGATTAAACTAAAGCAAAATTACCTGGCTCATGTTGGAGCAATGGTCCCAGGTAAAATTCCACATGTTTTTGACACGATGATTAGCGAGTTCTACGGTAAAATCTGCTGTACAACAAGACTTGTCTTTCCATGCGTGACATTCTTTGAAGGCTGCACTCTCCTTGGATGGGGCTTTTTTGTGATATACTCCGTCCATACATTTCTCTGTGCTTTCTGAATGAACTTTCAGAAGCTGGACACTAAGAAACATAACCAAAAAGACTGCAGACATGTTGCTTTTGAGACCCATCTTTTAAAACAGCTAGAACTGTAACGTCTCGTGATGTTATGAATATTAATTTTTACACTATCGTACCCAGATTCCTCTCATTATAGCCGGAAACATGACATCACGCGTACGTGTCATTCCACTATGTAAAAAAGGAAATTATTAGAAGAAGTGTTATTTTGATGCATCAAAAACATCTAAACACCGACCGTGAGGTACAATTTGTAAAAAAAGTGACTAGAGATGAGGAGAAAGCTAGTTGTAAACAAATTAATGCAATTAATATTAATTTATCAACTTTTCTTATTAATTGTAATCAAAAGGCAAAATAGATACTTTATTACATCGAGCGAAAAGCTCGATGTCTGAAAATGCACAGTGTTCTTCTCTTGGTCGCCAAAATGACTTCCGGTCAACGCCAGAAGTACTAACGTCAATCGTCAACGTCAATCTGCATCCAATCATAGCGCTTATTTTTTTTTACATCGAGCATCGAAGCGAAGCTTTCTTTGCGCGTTGGTCGCCAAATTGACTTCCGGTAGCACTACCAAATATAGAGCTAGCGCACGTGCGAGTTTTAAGGCCTTTTGAGTACAGTAAAATTACTCATGCGTGCAGTAAAATTACTGGCAGCTTGCATAACAATGACCTCAAAATACTATTTGACCGTATAAAGTCGAACTTTTTTCAATTAATTCACGGAATCGTCGAGTATTTGCTGTTCTAAAGCATTCAAGTTTTATTTGGAAACACCAAGCGCTTCAATTCACTTCAATGTTTTTGTATTTACACGATTGCTTTTGCCTCGGCACAGAATACGATGCCCATCACTTCGAGACATTTTCACGGCCGACTGAACCTCCGCTCAATAACCTCAAAATACTATTTAACCGTATTAAAGTCGAACTTTGTTGGAGGGAAAGACAAGCGAAATTCAGAATAGAAGCGCTTGGTGTTTCTTAATAAAACTTGAATGCTTTAGAAATAAATAAAATAACAAAAAAATAAACTTGTTCTTTCAATAAAAGAAGAGAAAGTGGACAAAATCAAATTGAAAAAAAAAAAAAAAGGAATAAACGCGTCAGAAATTTTAAAGAAAGGAAAACAATCAAAACAAAATATCTAAGTTACATAACGACATTTTCCCTCAATATTATTACTGTTTCAATACAATTTTATGTGGTTGATTTATAATATATTGCTGAGCCATGTACACTCATTGCTTTTTCACTGTCCTTCCTTTCCAAATTCTCTCTTTTTAACGAAATTATTTCCTCGGCGGGGGTCATTTCCACGGCTGTAGAGGGCCTCAAAATAGTGTTGCATGAGCGTAAATAAATGTGGACTTCTCTTGCTCGCCGAATCGGCCTGAACTAAGGAAGCTCGATGTCAGCGGTCTTTGGGCGTCTAGTTAAAATTAGATTCGCCAGCTGACCTTTAAACAGAATTTTAAACTCAGCTCTGTATGGGCTTCCTTCGGTTTAGACAAAAAAAATTATATTTCATCGACGATCTATTTTATATCTGCAATTGAATTAAACAATAGATAGATCGGCTGACCTTGAGGTAAGTTTAAACAGAATATTTGACATTAGCTATATTAATCCCATAATAGTATGCCTGGGCTTCCTGTGGTCCATTAATTTGTTTTCCAAGAAGTACAAAATTTATTCGTTTACATCGACGATCTTTTTGTGCATCTGCGATTAAGTTGAACAATTAAGATAGATCGGCTGACCTTGACTTAAGTTTCAACACAAAATATTTGAATATTCGACTCGGCTCACAATACTTGTTTGGGCTTCCTGTGGTTTATACTGGACAATTCTGAGAAGTCCAAAATTTATTCGTTTGCATCATGGTTAATATTAACTCTAGTCCAGTGGCTTAGCATCAAAATAGTTACAGAGTGGATTAAAGCACCAAACTTTGTACAGATGTTGGTTTTGGTATAAAAAATGATTTCAGAAGGGGTGCCAAAAAATCTACATTCAGGGGGGTGCTCTATTGTACTAAAGGGGGAGGGGAGGGGTCAAATCATCCATAAAATATGAATCTATGTTGTTATCAGATAAAAGAGCACAATTCTTTGTACAAGTGTTATTTGTGGTGTAATTAATGATTTCAGAAATGTTTCCGAGAGATTTGAGTACAGGGGGATGCAGTTATATACCGGAGGGGGGAGGGGAGGGGTCAAATAATCCTTGAAATATGAATCTAAGTTGTTATCAGATAAAAAAGCACAATTCTTTGTACAAGTGTTATTTGTGGTTTAGTCAATGATTTCAGAAATGTTTCTGAGGGATCTGAGTTCAGGGGGGTGCAGTTATATACCGCAGAGGGGAGGGGAGGGGAGGGGTCATATATGAAAGATTAATCTGTGATGATACGAGTTCGGAAATGACAAGTTTTGAACATATGTTTGCTTTGACAATTAATATAGAACTGAGTGCCAAGAGATTTGGCGGCGGAGCGGCTTCGAGGGAGGGGTGGGAGGGATGATTGCAGTCTTATTTTCCTTAAATATATATAAAAAATGATAATTATTTCCAAGCACCACTTTGACCAATTTGGTTGATTTGTTTTGATTTCAGCATTGCATTCAAAAGTTTCAATATATCACATTTGCAATGTTGGGGATTAAAACATACCGTAATCCATTAGAAGGTATACTGTTTGCATTATATATAGCTACATTACTACATTATTTACATTTAGTACACGCAAACAAGAATTTCGAAAGCTAATGCTTTCACTAACGACTATAGCTATGTGACCTTGTTTACTTGAAAGCGGAAAACGATGGAAAATAAACATAGCAAAACCAAAACTGTTCACATGATGCTAGAACTCTCTATTATTTATGCAACTAGTAATATACCTTTTTAGATGTATATACAAACTTATGATGATGTATTGGTACATCCAGCGGAACAGGAACAAAGTTCTGTACATTGTAAATTGGCCTTAAAACATTTGCATCTTCCAGCACATCCTTTCTTGCAACCGCACTTGAGTAGCTCACTGCATGCTTTAGAAGCTTCAGGCAAAGTGGTCCAAACTGGTTTCCACGTACTCTCTATTTTTTGCCAACCCCATCCATCTGGTGACGGGATACGTTGTTGGGCCTGCATACTTGTCCATATCCCAGCTTGATAAACAGCTCTTCTAGTGTGTTGCAGTAACGCATCCTAAAAATTATCCATATATTTTTAAACAAAACAGTTACAAAGCAATATTTTGAATTGCATTTATACTTTACCTGAGTGGGTGGAATATTTTCCAATGCCCTGTTGTGCTTTGTGAATAGATCTCTTCGTGCTTTATTAACAGAACCAGATGTGTTTGCTTTGTCATAGATGACAACAGTGAATCGCTCGAGTGTAATGAAGTGAGGCGATGTGTCATTAAGAGGCTGGAATGGGTTTTCCTTTATATAAATAAAGGCATCTGTAACTTCCGGTAGACATTTCCATGCTTCCCACGCCGTCTTTTTTCCTCTTCCTAGGAAACATGAGTTGCTATCACAGCCTGTATACGCGTGAAATACTGGCAAAGCACTAGACTTGCGTTCTCCAAGATCATGGCAAATGTCATTGATGTTATAACATCGGAAGTTCTTACCCATTCCAAACGCGACCCAGATCACGAAATGGCCATAGGCGTTGTATAACTCGAAAAAATGTCCAACAAGAATGACCACTACATCTGTGTCCACAGTGCGAATTGAAATGGTTTTGGCTCCTCTCTGTAGTGCTTCTACGACATGTACTACAATTCGAGTATCGGCCTCTTCATGATTACATGATGGCATTGGAGGACCACTGGATATTACATTCTCCTCTGCAGTAATAACCAAAACTTTGTCTTCTGGACAACTAAGATATCTTGTTTTCTCTGATAAGAGAGCAAACAGTTCTTGTTTGTTAGCAGCATCTAGTAAAAAACTGTTCCAATTTCTAGGTAATTTGGTCTTATCTGAAACCTTTTTCCTTGCTCCTTTCCCTCTTTTTTCTCGTGTAGCTTCCTTCACACTGTCAGGGCGGTAAGTATCCCACACAACATCGACTCTATTAGCTGTTTGCAACTGGGTGGTAATAAATGGTAAGAACACTTTATCTGCGTATTCTGAAAAGGTAGTCGCAGTAGATAGTGGCAATGCATGAACTAGGACAGCACCATCAAAGACTTTGGCATCGTAAGAACTTGGAGGCGTTCGCTGTGGTTGTACTTCAAGACAACAAAGTAGATCAGATTTTTTTGAAAAGCGAAGTTTTCCAAACTCTGATAGGGATGGAGGGTACGGCTGATTCTCATGTCTGAAGAAGTCTTCCAAGTCTCCATCTCTGTGTTGGCTGGCTATATATAGACGACTAAATAAGCTGCGGTCACTTTTGAGAGCTGATAACTGCTTGGATGACTTAGAACTTGCTTTGGGGGTTTGGCGCTTGAAAAGTGGTAGGGATGTTTTCTTGATAGGGTCGTGAATAGACACAGTTCTCTCTTTGATAACATCTTTCACATACGTTTGATACTGTGAAGTCCCAACTTCCTCTATGGTGTTCACGGTAATTATCACAGATTCGTCTGTACAATTATGAGTATCCAATGCTACGAGCTCTTTAAAATCATCTTTGAAGGGATTTCCCATTTCACTTATTGTTTCTGTTAGATTCTGGACTTGTCTCTGAAATCGTTTCTGTGTAGCCAGGCCTTGCTCATGATGCAGATAATTGACTTCATTATCATGATCTTCATCCATTATAAAACCAGTCTCAAATTCCTTTAGAAGCCTTGCCATCTCTGGACCAGCAACCATCCACCTTGTAAAAGCTACAGGGTTTTCCGTGAGGCCAACTGCACCTCCTGATCCCTTTACTATCGCATTGTTCTGTTCATGGGCTTGATCAATAGGAATTGATGAAAATTTCTTTTCCGTTTTTTGAATGACCCAGAACTTGGTCAAATCATCATTGATCTCACCTGGCAAAGACTTCATGTCATTGATAAAAATGGGTAGCCAACGTGAGTAGTTGACATGGTCAAGAGCGAAAAACCATGGCGCAAGAGCATCTAAGGTTTCAACAAAAAGTTGAAACTGTCTTTCACGATGAGCCTTTACAAAAATAAGAATCATAATTTCAAGTTGAAGAATCATGTCCCAGAACTTGAATGTTGGGCTTCTCTTCATTAAGTTAGCTTTCCAAACTTTAAATGATTCTTCATCCTGTATGTCGTTGTCGAGAATAAATGCATCTCTCTGAAGTTTCGACAGGGCCAACGCAGTGATCTGGTGAGCGTGTCGTGTTCTTGTGAGGTGTGACACTTTCAGGAAAGAGTCTGCTGTCCCTGTAGAAGCCACACTGGACTCACTTAAAGCTGTTGTCCATCCTGACGATTCTAGGAGGTCACCACATAAACTCCAAAGAGCCATTTCAATATGTAGTCCACCTAACATTGTAACATAGACTCTTTCTCCGTGTGTCTCTGGCCACTTCCACTGGACATACTTGGCAATGGCGTACAAAGGCTGGTCAAGTGTAATGACTGGTATCTGGCCTGGATTTAGATATTCTGTCACTTGACGCACAACATTCATGCCATGCTTCACCATGGATATCGTTGCAGCTTTCTCTTGGAATAACGGTAAGAGCCCGCTGATAACAGGCAGATGTTCACTACGAGACTGTATAAGTGATGCATGATACGCTGCCCAGGAAATGTAGTCATCTTGCTGGAGGTTTCTATCAAGCAGTTGAAAACCATGATCAATCCAACATTTTTCTTGTGACTTGGCATTGATGACTAGCTCATTCCTATCACCTACAGTCTTATCGGTGGCAGGTACGCATACATCGGTTACTTTAAAGGACAAAGCTGGTACAGTGCAAAAGGATTCAGGAAGCGCGAAATCCTTATTGTCTGACTCATTGTCTGTAAGTACTATGCTTGCTCTTGGGGTTCCTTGTTTTGTTGATGTTGGGAATTGAAAAACACTGATTCCAGTGCCGTGGAATGAGCCTTCTGATGTTGTCGATGATGGGTTATGATCTAAGTTATCTAAAGCCCCAACAGTAAACAGGCCTGAGCGCATATTCATTGGACAAACCACCCCGTCAGATTTAAACTTATTGCAAACTGTTGTTGCCATTCTATTGGACATTTCTTCAATTCTATCGTATGATACACTAAGACCAAGATGGTATAGATTGTCTACAAGCTTCTTACTTCTCGTCTGAGTGTGGACATTTAGACCAATATAAATGGGTAAAGGTGGCTCTCTGGCAGAAGAGTGGCGAGTTGTCTTGGCAACATCAGATGTTTTCTTTTTGGCATTAAACACTATCAATTGTGCAATCGTCAGACATGCCTGTGAAGCATGAGTGGGTTGATCTGTTATGTTTGGTCCATTTAACAGCATTGATACAAGACAAAGCAGACTAGGGGGCAGACAGTCATACTGACATGTGGAAGGGAAGTTACCTGAAAACTGAAATCCTTGCGTTTTAAAAATGTCGTTGCGGATAGTTTTTGAAACCTTAGCAAAATTAAGGTTCTCTAATTCCAAATCTTGGGAATCTAGTGCGTCTTTTAATAGAGATTTAATGCCATCATTAAATACTAAAACAGTGTTCCTTCCAATTGACTGTTCCTGGATGTCATCCGAAAAATGCGCTAAAATGCAATTCTTCAGCCGCGTTTTGTTGATGTTCTTGGTAACATTGAAATCTTTTAGCCGCGTAACATATAAATCATATAGCTCACTAAGCTTAAACATATGTTTTCCTATTTTAACAGAGCTCTCTATATAAGACATCAGCTCTGTAAAAGTGCGAGCTTCTGCAATTTGCTCTTCTTCACTTGAATGATCAAAACTGTTCTTGCGCACAAGTGATTTATATCTGTTCTTAAGCGAGGTCATACATTTTCTATGATACACGCATTCAATTGCTATCATATCTCCACTCGACAATTTAGCTAAACGTTCCGTATCTTGAAGCTCCGTTGCCATCATTCTGACATTTTCATCTACTCCTAAAGTAGTCACTTGATGAAGCTCCTCATCTCCACTACCACAAAATATACATACATCTTTGTCAGTCAGTTTTGTTCTTATGGATTTTCTTCTCTCATCAGTAGTTACAGTATTACTATTGCTTTCTTCATGTTTTCTTTTCTTTAGTAATACTCTCTCCAATTTGCTATTAGCGAATTTGATATGACATTGTTTGTGCCATACAGCTCTATTTCTAACAAAGCTCTCTACATTCTCTTCTGGTCCAAACTTGAGCTCTATTGGCATGGATTCATGCTCTCTAAATTTGGCAGCATTTTGCAAAAAAGACTTGTAGGCTTCAAAGCCACTTCCTTCTTGAAGGCTATCAAGTGGACACTTGCAAGGTTCTGATAATTTGGTTTGACAAATGACACATAAGGACCAATCCATGTCTCCTGGAAATTTTATAACAAATGATAAGCTAAAGTAAAGACAATAAACCTTTGGGTTTCCTGTGTTAAACAAAGATGGCCGCTCAATGAGCAGAATAAATGCTGTAAAACTTATCGATTTTGACAGTTAAAAACATCAAACATTACTAAAATAAGCTTGTATCTATCTTAATAAGAATAATTACTCTTTTTACCGTCGGATGTTGTATAAAACATGGTATTTAATGAGGCAAAATAAGCTAGCTTATACGCTAGTTTATCGTAAGTAAAGTCAATCGTTGATAATATAAGTTCATTGTGAATTTTGTCACTAAACAATTGTTTTCTTACCTGCTAAAACTACAGTTATTATTTGTCATGCTTTCTTGAAGACAGAAAAAGTACTTCCCACAGTGTAAAATACTATTTTCTGAAGGAACTACTTACAGAGCATCCAGTGCTCGATAAAACATTTTACAAACACAGGAAGCCCAAACATGTGAATTAAGCTTGGGATCCCTGTGGAATAACTTGAAACTACGTAAAGTAACACAAAAATGATAAATTTTTCAAAACTTTCTATTGCTTTTTGAGGTCATATGATAAGGCTTACACTATCTTGGCATCAAATACATAATTAATAATAATGCCCCTGAAAACATATTAAAAAAGAAAACATTTCGACCACTCCCCTCCCCCTCCGGTATATAACTGCACCCCCCTGAACTCAAATCTCTCAGAAACCTTTCTGAAATCATTAATTACACCACAAATAACACTTGTACCAAAAAATTGTTCTCTTTAATCTGATAAAAACTTAGATTCATATTTTATGGATGATTTGACCCCTCCCCTCCCCCTTTAGTACAATAGAGCACCCCCCTGAATGCAGATTTTTTGGCACCCCTTCTGAAATCATTTTTTATACCAAAACCAACATCTGTACAAAGTTTGGTGCTTTAATCCACTCTGTAACTATTTACCGATTTTTTGACGCTAAGCCACTGGACTACTCTGTTTACAGACGATCTTTTTGTGCATCTGCGATTAAGTTGAACAACTATGGATGTATAGAAGACTTCAAACGTTCAAATCTTCAAATCAGAAGTTATAAAGAGTTTACATTTGGTTTATATTAAAGACAACTGGAACTACTTCAGCGCCCGGGGGGGGGGGGGGGGGGGTACTACCATATATTTACTATACGGGGATGATCCGCTGAACAGGGTATGGTTTTTCGAGCTTTCTGTCATAAACAGGGTATGGTTTTTTTAGTTTTCTGTCATGAACAGGGTATATATTTACCCCATTTCCCAATTTCCTTTTTTTTTTTTGTCATAATCAGGTATAGTAATTAGGTAATATGATGAGCAGCGAGGTCTTTCGTCTTTCGGGAAATTCAGCACGTTTTCGCGGCATAAACATGGTCCTAAACTGTCATAAATAGGGTCCCATTTTTATCACTTGTCATAAACAGGGTATAAGAATTTGTTTTTTTCTGTCATAAACAGGGTAACCGTTTTAGGATCCCAGCGGAACACCCCTACCCAAATCGTAGCGGAGTACCCCCCTCCCCCCCCCCCTCCCCCCCCCCCCCCCCCCCCCCCCCTCATCGCCAGCCGATAAAAGCCTTTACAAATACTTTAGCGATGTATGACTTAAAGGCCCGTGCGAACGCACGCAACATTGTTGGACCAACATGGTTGCTCGAACATGTTGGGCCCGTTTAAACACCCTGTTGGATGATGTTTGATGAAACTCATCCAACATTTCTTTTGTTCTCGTGTTCAACAAACCGTATCACAACAATGTTGGCCAACAATGTTGCGTGCGTTTGCTCGGGCCTTAACTTGTTCGATCATCATGATACTGTTTTAAAAAAGTTACTACCTTGCGAATCGAAAACATGGCACAATTATACTTAAATAATCGTAGATAAAACAATATTATGTTACAACTTTTTGTATGTTTTAGAATACATAATGGAGGACGAAAGGGTCGTTATGTCGTCTGAATGGAGGACAAAATTAGACAACGATAAATACAGAAACTGGCTCAAAGTCGGCTACGCCATACATCTAGCGTGCATTGGAATACGGTCGTATGTCAACAGAGAAGCACAAGCCTTCCATAGGACTGGCTAAGGGATTTGCTCCTTGCATTTGTACGTACGTGCCTAGACGTCGACCAAATCAACACCATGACATGGCAAACTGCAACTGGGCAAAGGAATTGAAACGCCACCACAAAAAGCATAATCGTGGAGTTACAGCGACAAAAGTAAATGGATGGATCCTATCGCTGGTTTTTGGGAAGTTGCAAAGCTATATATGCCGTTTGGATGTGCAAAAGGAAAGGTCAGTGCCGACGAAACAGAAGGCCTACTCTGGGGTCCATGTTCGCCTATTACCGCCTAATACCGCCTAATACCGCCTAATACCGCCTAATACCGCCTGATTCCACTTAATGCCGCCTATCGGTAATAATTCTAAAATCATCTAATATTATAACATCATTATTTTCCTTTTGGGTAAATCAATTCAAAAATATCCGCTATAGAAGGGAATTAATAATTCCTCCTATAGCTATATGGACATCGATCCTGACCATGGATGCACATGCATAAATGCATTTAAAATATACTGTAGAAAAAAGGAAGACTGGACATTTCTGATAGTCACTTCAAGTACTTTAGCTATAGTGAGACTTACAAATATACTATTTGTATATTCCTTCACTCTTACATGCATGTACTTGAAATGTACCAAATATATGGGTCTGAATTAAAAGGTCAGGTTAGAAAATACCTTCTGTGTGTATGATTATGATTGTCGCGGAGAAATAAGCAATTTATGTAATTGCAATTATAGAAGCCTGAAAAAAATTTGTGACTTCAATGGGATTTGAACCCATGACCTTTGCAGTGCTGGTGCAATGCTCTACCAACTGAGCTATGGGTTTAAATCCCGTTGAAGTCCCAAATATTTTTCGGGCTTCTATAATTGCAATTACATAAATTGTTTATTTCTCCGCGACGATCATAATCATACACACATCATATAACCGCGGATCAGACCCACATATATAAAATACCTTCTGTTTACTCTATTTTACTAGTTAGAGTGCTTACACTATGCCTATGAAATAAAAACTAAATAGTTACTAACTAACATTTTTTATTTAGTGACTATTACATGTAGTTATAGTCACTACCTGGAGTCACTATCACTCAACTGGAACAACTTTAGTAACAATACAAAAGGGAAAGCAATGCAAATATTCAAGAGTTTAGAAAGTTAATGCTTTATTTAATAACCTGTGAAAATGGCAAAGTTTACTTATTAGAGTGTAATATTCCGATTCAAACAATAGAAAACAAAAGAATTAGACTGTAATAGTACTACATTTTTCATGGGTTTGTGAAAACTACTCTGATGAAATGCAATGTTGAAACAATAAAGTTTGCCTCTATTGAATAAATTATTAACTTTCTATGGTCTTGAGTATTTGGTTTCCCTTGTGTATTGTTACTAAAGCTGTCAAAACTATTAGTTAGTATTACTATAATTTACATTTTATTTCATGGACATAGTGTAAGCACTCTAATTAAACGTTTTAATTCATACTTAGAATTAGCTAAACAATACTAGAGTACAAGCACTTAAAGTGTGCAGCATAAATACCACTAAATACTGCTAAATTAGTCTAATTCTATTGTTCTCTATTGTCTAATCAACACTATTTACTGCTAAATAGTGCAAAGTGCTGCACACTTTTAGTGTTTGTACTCTATTACGCATTCCTCACGATTGTATAGTGAAATGAAACAAAATGAAATAATAATTCAAGTCAATAATCACTCTTTTTAATGCTGATGCAGTGTTGCTTGTATCACAATATTGTTGATGAAAGTGAGCAAAATGATTCATTGGAAAGAGAACATTGGACTATTAAACGGTGTAAAATCAACGTGTATGTTGCATTACACAATGTTCATCTATTTCACTAGATTAATTATTTTGCAGTCACTCATCGTGTGATCGAGTTGAAGTTATATAATCTTATTTCACAAAGAAGTAAAAAGGTATACTTATCATCAGCCAGGATCCTGTACATTTCCAAAATCAAATCAAGACATCAAAAAGGCAATATCTGGCCGCACATTTTGAAAATAACCTATTTCACCGAATTTGTCACTTGTGTCAACTACCATTGTGAAAAGTAACAACGCTGTTCAAATGTAGTGTGGATTTTAGGTAGGTACTTCATGTATGGTATATTATGTGGTCTCAAGTAAATATGTATGTGTAAATGAAACACTAGTTATGGTACATGAAGTACCAACTTAAATTCCACGTTACTTTTGATCAGCGGTGTAATATTTCACTGTTTAGTATTTTGTATACATTTTTGTAGATAAGCAAATGAGATTTTCTTTTAAAAACAAATTAAGATTATCCACTGAACCATTTGTCTGAGGTTACTGTCAATTTTTCATCTGCAATGCTTCATAACTTAAGTCTTTTCTACTCTAATGAATTGGGAAATCACCATGCAAAAGGTAAGCAAGCTTACTCTAAAAGTGTACACAAATAAACCCGTAAAATACGTACACTTCAGATTATTTAAGATTATTATCTAATTAATCCCTCTGTTTTCTATTGAGTTTGAACTTTAACTGAAATATATTATCTTCTTTTTAGTCACCATATAAGACGAACAAATGATAAATGCAGAGAATGTCAGATGTTTTATAAGCTCCATCTGTTCAAAGGAACTTTCTTTAAACTTCACAAAGATAAGCATTTAAATTCAGATATATGGTGATTAAAGCCAAATCATAGTGGTGTTTCATTATTCATGTATGTGAAATACACTTAAGCTTATGATGCACTACTATACTCTTAAATTAATCTTATATTTCTATTGTGTTTATTTGACTACTAAAGTAATACGTTTTATAAAATGATTCAATATGTTATGAAAAGCATAACATCAGTTAATAAAACTGTTTGTGAATAAAAAATTGCTTGGTGTGCACAAACAAAAATAATTGATGTCATGTGTTGTTATATCTATTTGTATATATTACTTTACAAAATTATTTTAAATTTTTTTATATATTTATGTCATTAAGTTATATATGTCATATTACCTATAGAATAGACATATCCATACACACACACACACATGTATATATATGTCACACTTTTGAAAAATACTATCTATATATATATATATGTATGAATGTTTAAATTAAGTCACCCAAAATTACCTAATGTTGCAATATTTTGCTCCTTTTTTGCCAACATCACCTAATATGCCTGATATTAACATCATTTGCTGCAATATTTTGCTCTTTTTGGCCAATACCGGCCAATACCGCCATTAGCCACTGCAATATTTTGCTCTTTTTGGCCAATACCGCCCAATACCACCTAATGCTGCCATTAGCCGCTGCAATATTTTGCTCTTTTTGGCCAATACCGCCCAATACCACCTAATGCTGCCATTAGCCACTGCAATATTTTGCTCTTTTTGGCCAATACCGCCCAATACCACCTAATGCTGCCATTAGCCACAGCAACATTTTGCTTTTTTTGGCCAATACCGCCCAATACCACCTAATGCTGCCATTAGCCACTGCAACATTTTGCTCTTTTTGGCCAATACCGCCCAATACCACCTAATGCTGCCATTAGCCACTGCAACATTTTGCTCTTTTTGGCCAATACTGCCCAATACCGCCCAATACCGCCTAATGCCGCAATTAGCCGCTGCAATATTTTGCCTTTTTTGGCCAATACCGCCCAATATCGCCTAATGCCGCCATTAGCCGCGGCGGTTTTGGACCCCAGAGTAGGCCTAAACAGATGCCACGGGATTGTTGAATCTTCTACAGTTCTGCGATCATTTCAAAACTAACAGTTCTGTTATAAATGAATTCAAAAATACTCGCAACTTGTGTGTGCACGAAGCCCAACAAGAGCTCTCCCAACTCCAAACGGATGAGGCTTTCAAGGCTATTAAAGATTTTCTGCAAGATCCAGAACTAGTCTCCGAGCCTGATGCACAAAGTGCATTATTAAAGATCGATGAGATTGAAAATGAAGTCTTGATTGTCTTCAAGGACGTGGAAAACAAAGTTATATCAACCATGGAAGCATTCATCTCGTCTGAGAATGAAAAACTAAGCGAACAGATAGAAGTATTTCAAGGCAAAGGAAAATTTAACGCTCAAGAGATAAAAAGTCAACTGCAAAATTGTTGGGACATTGTCACATGTTTATGAGCGTTTTTGTTTGAGTTTTAAATAGAATATCAAAATATACAAAATGTATCGATTTAATTTGCAAACCCCCTTCCCCCTGAACAATATAGTGATTGGTCTTTCAAATGATAACCGTTTCACATTCCCAAAACTCAACATTGATACGGGGGAGAGGGGGAAACGGAAAAATTATGTTGAAATATTTTTCATGCAAAAAAAAAAAAACAGATAATGTCCCAAGGTATTTTGCACAAGATTGTAGACTTAAGTCTATTGTTTCATGGTCAGTGAAGCGAATTCGCTGCGCAGGATATTTAATAATGATTATTATGTCATTATGTTCGCAGCGGCATGGTAGAGGTATTGAGACACTAAAGGGTGGTATAGTGTTTGAAGGTAAATGGAGAGATAACAGAAAGGTTGGCGAAGGTCAACGTAGGACGCGATGGGGAAGCACTGAAACTACAGAAATACAGGTATGGTTTTCGTCTTAACATTTCTTCCTACCTCCCGTCATCATGGGTACCAGAGGTCATTTTCTACTTGCTTTGGCGTTTGTAAATCTGATTTTTAATGACCTCGCATACTCGTTTAAATTATCTGTGGTGCTTTAATAAGCTTTAAATACACTGATGGAGAGAGAGAGGGGGTAAAGTGCGCCCACTTTATCGAGTTGTCGATGTACGTAAAGCATTGACATTGCCTTTGGTTTATTTCACAAAGACATGAGATAAACCACTTGACGGGTTTTTCTGTTCTTCTTGCTAATTTAGTATTATTGTTTTAGCAATGGAAAGAAGGTCAGTTGATGAACAAGGACGAGTCAGTTGCTCCGGACCTTCCATTCTTACAAAGACACTGAGAGGCAATTCTGCAGCATTTCTAGAAACAAACCCCATAAACAAAATGGAAAATATAACTGATAGTGGCTGTGAGTATCGGCTAAACTCTATTTCAAGAGGCAATGTATGTCACGGAAAATCGAGCAACACGCGGAAGATATAAAAAAATCGGTTTCTTTATTTTTTTGCATATCAATAGTCCCTAGGGAGGATAGAATTGGCATATTTTTTTATCTTCAAAACTTATTTTCTTTCCGAGAAATTGAGGGTTTTTGATTATCCTTCCACAACATCCAAATTAATGCAAATTAAAAAAGGGAACAGATGTTGAAGCCGTTACCCGGGCCCGCACTTTATCTTACATCAAAAGAAAAATATTAGTCTTAATCAATAAATGAAAACAATGAAAATGGTTAATTAGTTATATTTGTATCCATGTAAATATCAAGAAAATATTAATCAATAAAAACTAGACGCTCTGTGAGCGATTACTCGGGCTACTGAACAGAAGGGATTCTGAGGGATTGAAATTCATAATGTATCATACATAGATCATGCACAATACATATATCGTGGTACCTCTGTTAAGCGGTCACCCTCTATTAGGCGGTCACAATAAAAAGTCCCAAATCTATTCATAATTTTAGGTTATTTTAATGAGAAATGTCCTTATCCCAAATTTCATCATGTTGTTATTGAGAAAATGAAAACTAAGTCTCAGAAACATTATTATCAAGAACCTTTTGAGAAATAAACGTCACGAAAATAAAGATTTTTTGGGGGCTGTATGAATCGACATATATTTCTATGTACCGGGATGCCTGTGTTAGAAAGTGTTGACATTTCACCCCGTCCCCTCCCCGCAAAGCGCCGCTACGAAGTTTCAGAATAATGCGATCTAGAGTTCGAAAACTCGAAAGCTTCGAAAATTTGAAGTTGTTCTTGAAAATTGAACGTCAGAACAAGAAAGATAGATAGTTACTAAAGCAATTTGTGTAATTTTTGAGGCGATTTGGGCTGTTGAGAGTGGTTTTAATACAGGCCGATTTGTATGTTTTCATGCCATGTTGACGGTGTTCGCTTTGTAGGCTTCGTGAAGGAAGTCACGTTCTCTGACATTATGAAGAACAAAAATAGCTCATTAATCAAAATAAACTCAAGATTTCTGTTTGTAAGTGCTTGATAATATGCAGTAGCGAATGCAATTCTGCTGGCACATCTTCTGTTTTGTGCTAGAAAGGACTTCGCGGATCATTCCGGCCAAGATATCCTCGTCTTTATATATAAAAAATAGCAAATTCAAGCTATATTTCGGGTGTCAACCATGTTATACAGCAACTAACAATAGGGAATGTGTCGCCGATCATCAGTCCAAAATATACATGTATACTGCTTTCTGAGGGATCAGAGTTAAACGAGTAAACGCGAGTCGATGTTCGACCTCACAATTTGCTCGTCATTTTCAGAATGACTCGTCTTCACATGTTATCCAAAATAATGCAACGCCAATCATCGTCAGTCTCGTCAATCATATCACAAATAAAACAAGTTTTCATTTCAATCGATATTTATTCGTTCGTATTAACCTTCGGTCAGCGATCGTTGCCAATGCGCTGTCATGCACTACTAGGAACGCCTGGGACCTGACCCTCCAATTTGAGGACCACGACGACGACGACGACGACGAAGAACCGTTTGCATTTTTAGACTCGAGCTACCACAGGTAGCCCGAGTAATAACAATTTACTTTTAATATGTCAAACATTAACTGGATTACATACAAATGGAAACTAGCGAGTAAACTAGTATAGGCTGCGTCGGTGTTTGATATATACGATAGTTAATATAATGAAATGTGTAACACCGTAAAAATGTTGACCTAACTTTACTGACGTTTCGAGCTTTAGCCCTTCGTCTTCTTTAACTCCGACAAAGTGCTTAAGCTCTAAACTTCAGTAAAGCTAAGTCAACATTTTTACGGTGTTACAAATTTCATTATATTACCTATCGGATTACATACAAGTTGAATGCATTGCAGCTCCAAGTGAGATAATAAGGCCAAAAAGAACATACACTACATGTTTCGAGACTTTTTGACCAGAGCTAACCACTTTAGTCTTCACATTGTCGTTGGGATTGGCTCCTGTAAAGTCCATAACCATACAATTGGAGGACTTCTCGTACTTAAACGATGCTCCCCACATCTGGTTACACAAGCCTTCACCATTCTTGTAGTGCTGTGCAAAAATAAATAAATAAAAATACATAAGTAACTAAATAACTAAATCAATAGGTAGGTTTAACAAATAACTAGACGCCATCTGGGCGATTACTCTGGCTTCAAATGAGACATGATTTCATTGTTGCTAGGAACGCCTTGGACCTAACCCTCCAATCTGAGGACCAAGACGACGAAAAAAAAGAATCGTTTGTATTTTTAGACTCGGGCTTTTCCGTACACGGTTGTTGAGGCGTACACTTGCAGACAATTTTAAAGTTTATACAAATGTTACAAATGTTATTTCTCTCGAAATCTCTTCTCCTACTGCATAACGCGCCTTACCGTGGCCACCCTTTTAAATATTTGTACAAGCTAGCTAAGAGTTCAAAAGTTTCTCTTTTCAAATTACTTGCTACACCTTTTCAAATTTAAACATCCTTGGAGGTTTTTCAGACACCTATAAACTTCACTCTTGTCTTCGATTCGCTTTGATCATTTCAAAGTGTTTACCGTTTGGTGTCTTTTATATTAAGGTCAAATTCCCGCTTTCTGCTTGGTTAACTTGTACAAAACTTTAATTAGGTGGACACGGTATGGTGCGTCGCGCTATAACTGTTTAAGTTTAATTTTTTGTAACATTTCAATTTTAAGAGTCAATGTCAATGGTCGAGAATTGCCGGACAGCAGTGAAAAAACGAAATTGCTCATATTATGCCTAAATAACCTTTGTGGTAAGACATTTTCAGAAATCCAACTTTTAGTCCTGGGCGCCTTTTATTTCTCGAGAAATCGCTAAAAGTTGATTTTGGGGTCCTGACAGGCTTGGGCACCCTGTGTTGAATTAGAAAATGTAGCTTTTTCTCGGCGTTCGTACGGCTTCGTGTTTTATTCTATCTAAACAACTTTTTGTTAGCAAAGAAACACTCTTCCTTATCAACTTAGTGCAAAAATTGTTTTGCTAATGCACGTTTTTAATAAATTACGGAATTTTCAATAGACCCTATTTTGACGTTTACAAAAATTCGTAATTTTTGCTTATTTTTAATGTGCCTAAAAGGTACGTTGTGGTGCATGCACCAAAACTAAAAAAATACGACTGTGCTCTAGCATAACCCTTCTAGAATAACATATCCAAAAATTAGTGGCGGCACGCAAAACCTCGTTTACTTAGAGTCCCAAGTATGTTGGTATATTTCACTCAATTAAGCGTTACGGCGTTACGCAAAGCGTTACGCAAAGCACATTGAATATGTCTAAATCTCGTGCTTTCGGAATTTCAACAATAAAAATAACATAAAACAACTGCATTTCTCACGTTTTGAGTAAGTTGGCAATTTGTTTACTTTTTTGACCTCAGAAAATACGATTATTTCACTATTCTCTCATCACTTGATCTGGTCACGCAAAGCAAATCAAAACAAGCTTTTTACCGTACGTACGCGTAACTATTACTAAAATACAAACCATACATCTTTACGTAACAGTTTGAAACAAAATATCATATGATAGAAATCCAATCCAATATAGAACATTTATATTGAACGAAATTATTTGCTTGGATATTTTTTTTGACTGTGTTTTGAATACACAACCAACCAATACAGTACGTTATTAAACCAGTTTGTCATCCACTGTCGCGCTATTATTCGCTAAGTATAACCAACACTATCAGTTTATATGTACCCTGTCCCTATCTGGCAATCACTGCTTAGTCCCACTAAAAGTAAGTCTTTTTTTAACCAAGAATTATACTACGAATCGTTGTGTTCGCCGTGGAAATACAAAATGTAAACACCAAACTATTAATGCATGTGTCAATCATATAGCAATAATAGCACGATTGCTGTTGTTTGATAGCAATATTTGGTGGCCTAAAACCAATTCTAGATTTAATTCAATACTAAAAACGTTGGTTGGCATATTCTGTAGATCTTTTTTACCACAAATAGGATATACGAAAGTGTTTTGTTGTTGTTATTTTATTATCACTTCATTTAGTCACGCTAAGCCCCGCGTTTCGTGCATCGATACACTTAAAACCCGTGAGTAAGAACTTCAACCTGAAAATTAAGAACCTGTTAGCCTAAAATGATGAATTTTACTCGATTCTTCTTTTTTTTCACGATTTCGATTTTTTTTGCAAAGAGGGATGGTATCAGTTGTTGTTTCTTAATTATGTACTATGTGTGTAAAAGCCCTTTGACAAATGTAGCCCTAAAATATCTATTGAGCATACTTAAAATACAAACTTGGTAATAGACATACTCCGTAGTAGTGCAACGTTGTTGGATTATTTCAATATTTCATCACTTTTTTGTGGAACGTCATTGACTGTGCGAACAAAGGACATTTTTAAATCTAAAATACGATGGTTTTCGAGTGCAAGGCGAAGGAGGTGCAATATTTGTAGGGCGTATATGTAAGACCATATGTGTTTCTTCTAGTTATTACCCTGCTTGTAGTTCTCAATAGAGGAAGAAGAAGGAAAGGAATTGAGCTTAATTATCCCCTCCCTTTAATAGCTTTCTCTTCTCCCCTCCCATAGAACGAGTTACTATTAACTCAAGACTGTGCAGCTCTATAAATCTGTAAAAGCGTAGCTTGCATAATATACATATATTTTAAATTTTTTTTCCAAACCCAAACCCTTGTTTTTCCAAAACTCCACAATAACGTTGATCTGTTGTCTATAAATAGCTTAAATTGCTTTGCGTGACCAAATGAAGTGTTAATAAAATAACAAAAACATATTAAAAGTATATCTTATATCCTGTTTAATTTATGGTCAAAAAGATCTAGCGAACATGCCATGGTTTGTATTTTTGTAATAGTTACGCGTACGGTAAAAAGCCTGTTTTGATTTGCTTTGCGTGACCAGATCAAGTGATGAGAGAATAGTGAAATAATCGTATTTTCTGAGGTCAAAAAAAAAAATAAATTGCCAATCTAACTCAAAATGTGAGAAATGCAGTTGTTTTATGTTAACTTTATTGTTAGAATTCCGAAAGCACGAGATTTAGACATATTCAATGTGCTTTGCGTAACGCTTTGCGTAACGCCGTAACGCTTAATAGAGTGAAATATACCAACATACTTGGGACTCTAAGTAAACGAGGTATTTTTTTAGTTTTGGTGCATGTACCACAACCCTTTTAGGCACATTAAAAATAAGCAAAAATTACGAATTTTTGTAAACGTCAAAATAGGGTCCATTGAAAATTCCGTAATTTATTCAAAAACGTGCATTAGCAAAACAATTTTTGCACTAAGTTGATAAGGAAGAGTGTGTCGTTGCTATAACAAAAAGTTGTTTAGATAGAATAAAACACAAAGCCGTACGAACGCCGAGAAAAATCTACATTTTCTAATTCAACACAGGGTGCCCAAGCCTGTCAGGACCCCAAAATCAACTTTTAGCGATTTCTCGAGAAATAAAAGGCGCCCAGGACTAAAAGTTGGATTTCTGAAAATGTCTTATCACAAAGGTTATTTAGGCATAATATAAGCAATTTCGTTTTTTCACTGCTGTCCGGCGATTCTCGACAATTACAATTACAATTACAATTACTCTTAATAAATTATGCTTACTTACATCTTCGAACGTCTGACACTTTGATTTCCGTGGACATGTAGAAAAGTTAAAATCACCCAACCAGTTTTGGACACATGTCAGGTCGTACTTGCATGCGTCAAACCAGTCATCACAGTACTTGCTGCAGATGGGGACACCTTTGATAGCAGCCTTGCCGATGTGCCATTTTATGAGGTTTGGTTCACACTGGAAGAAGCACTCTTCGTTCCTCAAATATTTATCACAAGTCTGCAAAAAAGCAAAATGAAATGCATATACACCTACTTAACTTGCAAGAATGTTGTCAAATTAAAAAATAACATAAATAATTTAGTAAGAAAGGAATAACAAAAGAAAGAGTTCAGCTTGAGTGACCTTCTTTTGTCTTTTATAATTGATTACCTTCCAACTAAATAACATAAGTTAGGAAAACTTTCTTACTTTCTTGCAATTAGTGTACATTTCGTTGACTGTTACTGTCGACTGACACGAGGAAGGGTGTGTTTCATCGTGATACCAAAACTCTGAGAAGCGGGTTAAAAAAAAACAAGCACAGACGTCATTCCAAGTATTTTTAGCCCACTTTAAGCTGTTTTGACAGTCGGGTTTCGACTGTCTGCTTTAGCGTAGCTGAGGTTGACCAAATTTTATGCTAATCATTACCATAAATCAAGAAAAAACTATCATTGCTGAAGTGATTTACTTTGTTTTCTACCCTTAATTAATCTTTGCATCTCTATCTGACTGATTATAAAGAGTAGACATAGAAGGGGATACCGAGTTCTTTTGATATTCAAAGGAAGAAAATAAATAATTATAAAACACTCCAACAGAGACGCAAAAAAGATTCAGATAAACTCGCTTTGTAACTTTTCACAGAACCACAGTCTTTTTAGTGTATTTTTTATTTGTATCATCATCATCATTATTATTATTACTATTATTATTATTATTGTTATTATTATTATTATTATTATTATTATTATAATTATTATTATTATAATTATTATTACTATTACTATTACTATTATTATTATTATTATTATTATTATTATTATTATTATTATTATTATTATTATTATTATTATTATTATTATTATTATTATTATTATTATTATTATTATTATTATTATTATTATTATTATTATTATTAGAGAATTGCATAGTTTGTGTTCAAATTATTTGACAAAACGAAGATCAAGAAGACAATGCTCAGCTGTGATTAGAAGCTGCAACACGTTTTTTCAGGTATACCACTGACACGCTAACTTGACATAACATGCTTGCGGGGGACTACTAATTGTGTGGCTTGGCACAATTTGAATAGTCCGACTCGTCGATCGACAACAAGCCTAAAGGAGCTTCTCGGCACAAGAAACTTGGATATCAATTATTTAAATCGGGATATGTTACAGGTATTTGTGTTAAGTCTAACATCAAAATGGATGAACAATACTTATACTTAGTCCGAGGAAAAGTAAATGCACAAATGAAGAAAGAAGAGTACATTGTTTATGTGCATCTCCTCTGTGACTCCGGTAGAGTTGTTCGTGCAAGCTGTGGATGTCCAGCAGGAAAAGGAGGCTGTTGTAAGCATGTAGCTGCACTGTTATTTCAACTTCTTGATTACAAAGAACTGGAACTGACTGAAGTCCCTGTTCAAATTTCATGTACTGAAAAGTTACAGTCTTGGAACGTACCTACTTTACATCCCGAGAAAAGGGGAGCAGTCCTTTTTGAGGATTTGCTTTTTGAACAGGCAGACTATCACAAAGATAAAATTGGACGTAAGCGTCCAATGGTTAAGGGCAGAAGGGATGGTTTCAATGCGGCTCCTACCTTATCCGAGAAAGTAACAAGAACTGATTTAAAACGACTGAGAGAAAGTCTTGATGATAAGTCACCATTAGCAGATGTACTAGACGAATGTGACTGTAAACCATTTGATTATGATGATTACTGCAAAAACCTGCCATCAAAGATAAAACTAGAAAATAAGAAAAAAACTCTTTTGCACTTAAATACAGAGAATGTTAGAACTGATATACTTAAACAACTTGACAATACTTTTGATCCATTTGATGTACTTTGCCCTGAAGAAATTGCAGTTGTCAAGAATAAAGTGAATGTTAGTGTTGATGAAAGTCTGGAAATTGAAAGGAATACAAGAGGGCAGGCTGACTGCCCAGAGTGGTTTCAGCACAGAGAAAAAAGACTTACCGCTTCTAATTTTGGTGGTGTTATGAATCGAAGAGAGACAATATTTCCCAAAACACTTCTAGAAAAAATGAAATCCAGTACCACCAGTCAAAAACTTCCTGCAAGTTGTAGATGGGGCAAAGAGAATGAAGAATATGCACTGATTAAATATTATGAAGCTCTCGATCATAAAGTAAAAATCTGTGAGTCTGTTGGTTTGATAGTCAACCCAAAATGGCCGTGGTTGGGTGCAAGTCCTGATGCACTAGCATTTGATCCACAAGAACCATCTCAATATGGGGCAGTTGAAGTTAAATGCCCTTCATCAAAAATTGAAATGACTATTGCATAGGCTTGTCAAGACAAGAATTTCTATCTTCATCATATTAATGGACAAATTTGTCTGAAACAGAAACACCAATACTATTTCCAACTTCAGGGCATTATGGCTATCTGCCAGTTACAATGGATTGACTTTGTTGTATTCACAGTTGTTGATCTTCATGTTGAGCGTGTTTATTTTGATTTCAATGACTGGAAAACCAACATGCTTCCAAAACTGACAACATTTTTCTTGACCTATCTAGTATAAAATTAATCAAATTATAAATATTACACCTTCAAACACAAATGATTAAACATTTTATTTACAAATAAATAAATAAATAAATTTTGATATTTACAAATAGACACTGTGATATTATTATAAAATTATTAATAATTTATTGTTCGCATACATTAAAATATTTTATATAATGATTAATTCGTGGGTGCATGGAATTTATCTTCTAGTGTTCAACTTGATATCTTTAACACATTTAATGTCTCCATGCAAGCACCCATGTATTATTCTGTTTATTATATAACAAACAGTGTTTTAAACCAAGAAATTATTTCAAAATGTTGAAAACATAGACAAGTGTGATAAATAGAAATATCAACACTGCACACATGTGTAATACGATTTTTAACAGTATACAAAATCCCTATAAGGGACTGGTCATAAAGTATACGGGGGGTGGGCCGGAAAAAAAGGTGGGGTGGGCCATAATTTTTGAGCATGAAAAAGGGGTGGGCCAAGAAAAATTAAAAACAATACACTGGGGGTATTTGGGGGTAATTGTTGTGCATTGTATAGGAGTGGGCTACTTGTAACTATGCATAGACTAAAGGGTGGGCCAATAAAAGTCATTCATTGGGAATTCTGAATTTTCCGTCCCACCCCCCTCTATACCTTATGACCAGTCCCTAAAACACTGTTCTTTTTAATAAAATTAAATTTATGTTGACAAGATTGATAAATATTTAAATTTGATTGTAAAATATATAAAAACGAAATGCCTAGTTCGAGCATTAAAATATATTTGAATTATAACTTAGGAACTACAGTTCAAAGTAGCAAATAACAAGAAAATCAACTTGTAGCTGTCAATAAGGGATATAGCACTATTTGAAACTGACAATATATTATAGTAAACTCACTAAACCCATTGCTATTTACTCCCTAAAATTCAGTTTTTACTGCAAGTATATATGCTTTTTTGAATTTCTAAGGTGTATTAGTTTATAAAGTATATTTCAATAGTAAAGTACCTTTACTTTCAACTAGTTTTTCATGTTTTTTTTGTTATTGGCACAGGTTTTCTTAGTTTAATTTTATTGTCAATGATGTTAATAATAGAAAAGTACAAAAAAATCAGTAAAACCAATATGTAATACCAAATCAACTAGAAAACATGGTCTATATAAGACATCCAGGTAAAGTATCTATCCCTTATTACTATCTCGGGTTGTAGAAATAACAAGTGGTTTAAAAAACAATGTAAGGTAACAACAAATACCCCAGATCTTATTTATGTCAGCTGCCATACTTAATGGAATAACTTGTTGTAGGATTCTAAAGTTCTTAACTTTTTCTATAGCCCTCTCAACATGTATTCTTTCTTTTGCTATCCTTCGTGTTCTTACCTCATCTGAGTGACTAAGCTGAGATGCGCCATTTAAAAATGGAGGGATGTTAAGTGACACATCCTCTGGGAGATCCTCTGCTATAGTAAATCCTCTATCAGCCATTATCACATCACCAGGTTCTAATAGGTGCAAGATTTCACAGTCATTTGTGAGTTCTCTGTCTGATGTTCTTCCAGCATAGAGCTCTGAGACAAAAGTCAATGTTCCAGCTGGGGAAATACCAATAAGGCCCTTTGCAGTGTTGTGGTGCTTATAAGTTGAAAAAGTTGCACTTTGAGTTGCTGGAGATGTTGGCTTTTCGATGAATATCTCAGTACAGTCAATTATCACCCTGGTTTCAGGATGATTTTCTTTGAAGCTTGGGGGCATTGCACTGTCAACCAAGGCTCTTGAAGGCCAGATAGGTATAGATTTCAAGCGTTGATGAAGAAAGCTAACCCAAGTTATCCAGATGTTACTAACCTGTGAGACAGAAATGTCATATCTATTTGCTAAATCTTTTTCCAAAAGCCCACAGCGGAGCCTTGAAAGGACCATAAATAATTCTTCTTCAGGAGAAAGGTTTCTTCCCCGCTTCTGTTGCTGCTCTGATTCAATATTTCCATTATTTGAGCCTACATACCGTAGTTTTTGGCAGGCAGGAGATAGAAAGACGAAGAATTCTTTAAATTTGGAGTAATTAGGAAAGCCAGTGTAAAATTCTATATTGCTATCAGAGTCTTTGAACTTATCCAAAGAAAATCGTGATTGTTTTAACTGTTGTTTCAGGTCGATGATTTCTCCTTCGTGTTGTAGTTTCATACGTTCAAGTTCGTTTTGCAAATTTACTATCTCTTGTTTGAGCTCATTGATATCAGTGGGTTTTACTTTATTTTCCATTAAGTCAGTCTTATGAAGGTCGTTGTTATGTTTATTAGTTAAATCTGTAAAAGGAATGCGTTCCCGGCACATAAATGTCGATCTTGGATTGCTCACTGTTGGCTTAATTTTCTTTGGTGTTATTGTTGGCGTACTGTTCGTGTAAGTTTTCTTTCCGCCAGGAAAATGTGCAGAACATACTTTATGGTGATCGTTTGGCACAAAGTCCTTTCTAGAAATCCAATGTAGCCATGTGGATCTGGTTTTCCTATCTTTCGGGAATTTGTGGAATGATAATTCCGGATTTTTCTTTGTACTGTTGGTGCAGAAAGGTACACAACACGCCGTTCCTCCTCCTCGACTTTTGTTGAGTAGTTGACTTTTTCCTTTGTTTTCACTCATCTTGAGGGATTCAAAATGTTCTTTTTGTTTTTTTGTTTGTTTTTGGATATGGTTTTTGATTTTTTTTGGTATTTTTAGAGTTTTTTTTTACATACTAATGGCAACAAATGGCGAGCGCCGGGTTTGTTTACAAAGCCGCCATCTTGGAAATGTTACCTCAACTACCACAATTCCCCGCGCGCATCGCTTATTGCGTCACGTGCAAGGTAGACGTTTTCATAGTTTTTCTCCAAAATGTAAGCATTTGTTTGAAAATAGACTTCATCAACGTGATACATTTATCAAGATAGCAATGTCGGGGTTAATTCAAGCTTATAAACTATCACCATACGGAACTGATATTTATAAAAGCACGCCTTTGAGGTTAAAAAGAGCATGATTTGCCTTGGCAAGCAAAATAAATCGAAACATATGCAAAATGGCACGTGCATGACATTATGTGTGTTCTTTACTTCAATCACGTCGATTAAACTAAAGCAAAATTACCTGGCTCATGTTGGAGCAATGGTCCCAGGTAAAATTCCACATGTTTTTGACACGATGATTAGCGAGTTCTACGGTTAAAGCTGCTGTACAACAAGACTTGTCTTTCCATGCGTGGCATTCTTTGAAGGCTGCACTCTCCTTGGATGGGTTTTTTTTGTGATATACTCCGTCCATACATTTCTCTGTGCTTTCTGCATGAACTTTCAGAAGCTGGACACTAAGAAACATTACCAAAAAGACTGCAGACATGTTGCTTTTGAGACCCATCTTTTAAAACAGCTAGAACTGTAACGTCTCTTGATATTATGAATATTAATTTTTACACTATCGTACCCAGATTCCTCTCATTGTAGCCGGAAACATGACGTCACGCGTACGTGTCATTCCACTATGTAAAAAAGGAAATTAATAGAAGAAGTGTTATTTTGATGCATCGTGAGGTACAATTTGTAAAAAAAAGTGACTAGAGATGAGGAGAAAGCTAGCTAGTTGTAAACAAATTAATGCAATTAATATTAATTTATCAACTTTTCTTATTAATTGTAATCAAAAGGCAAAATAGATACTTTATTAAAATTAAAGCTTGTAAATAGATTCGCCAGCTGACCTTTAAACAGAATTTTAAACTCAGCTCTGAATACTTGTATGGGCTTCCTTCGGTTTAGACAAAAAAAATTCTATTTCATCGACGATCTATTTGTGCATCTGCAATTGAATTAAACAATAGATAGATCGGCTGACCTTGAGGTAAGTTTAAACAGAATATTTGACATTAGCTATATTAATCCCATAATAGTATGCCTGGGCTTCCTGTGGTCCATTAATTTGTTTTCCGAGAAGTACAAAATTTATTCGTTTACATCGACGATCTTTTTGTGCATCTGCGATTAAGTTGAACAATTAAGAGAGATCGGCTGACCTTGACTTAAGTTTCAACACAAAATATTTGAATATTCGACCAGGAGCCCATGATTCGGCTCACAATACTTGTTTGGGCTTCCTGTGGTTTATACTGGTCAATTCTGAGAAGTCCAAAATTTATTTGTTTGCATCATGGTTAATATTAACTCTGTTTACAGACGATCTTTTTGTGCATCTGCGATTAAGTTGAACAACTATGGATGTATAGAAGACTTCAAACGTTCAAATCTTCAAATCAGAAGTTATAAAGAGTTTACATTTGGTTTATATTAAAGACAACTGGAACTACTTCAGCGCCCCATTTCCCAATTTCCTTATTTTTGTTTTTTTTGTCATAATCAGGTATAGTAATTAGGTAATATGATGAGCAGCGCGGTCTTTCGTCTTTCGGGAAATTCAGCACGTTTTCGCGGCATAAACATGGTCCTAAACTGTCATAAACAGGGTCCCATTTTTATCACTTGTCATAAACAGGGTATAAGAATTTGTTTTTTTCTGTCATAAACAGGGTATAAGAATTTGTTTTTTTCTGTCATAAACAGGGTAACCGTTTTAGGATCCCAGCGGAACACCCCTACCCAAATCGTAGCGGAGTACTCCCCCCCCCCCCCCCCCTCCCCCCGGGCTTCAGCGTTTGAATTTCAGAGATTGTTGGTAAGTCATCGCCAGCCGATAAAAGCCTTTACAAATACTTTAGCGATGTATGACTTAACGGCCCGTGCAAACGCACGCAACATTGTTGGACCAACATGGTTGCTCGAACATGTTGGGCCCGTTTAAACACCCTGTTGGATGATGTTGGATGAAACTCATCCAACATTTCTTTTGTTCTCGTGTTCAACAAACCGTATCACAACAATGTTGGCCAACAATGTTGCGTGCGTTTGCTCGGGCCTTAACTTGTTCGATCATCATGATACTGTTTTAAATGATACTGTTACTACCTTGCGAATCGAAAACATGGCACAATTATATCATACAATTATGCTTAAATAATCGTAGATAAAACAATATTATGTTACAACTTTTTGTATGTTTTAGAATACACAATGGAGGACGAAAGGGTCGTTATGTCGTCTGAATGGAGGACAAAATTAGACAATGATAAATACAGAAACTGGCTCAAAGTCGGCTACGCCATACATCTAGCGTGCATTGGAATACGGTCGTATGTCAACAGATAAGCACAAGCCTTCCATATGACTGGCTAAGGGATTTGCTCCTTGCATTTGTACGTACGTGCCTAGACGTCGACCAAATCTACACCATGACATGGCAAACTGCGACTGGGCAAAGGAATTGAAACGCCACCACAAAAAGCATAATCGTGGAGTTACAGCGACAAAAGTAAATGGATGGATCCTATCGCTGGTTTTTGGGAAGTTGCAAAGCTATATATGCCGTTTGGATGTGCAAAAGGAAAGGTCAGTGCCGACGAAACAGATGCCACGGGATTATTGAATCTTTTACAGTTCTGCGATCATTTCAAAACTAACAGTTCTGTTGTAAATGAATTCAAAAATACTCGCAACTTGTGTGTGCACGAAGCCCAACAAGAGCTCTCCCAACTCCAAACGGATGAGGCTTTCAAGGCTATTAAAGATTTTCTGCAAGATCCAGAACTAGTCTCCGAGCCTGATGCACATAGTGCATTATTAAAGATCGATGAGATTGAAAATGAAGTCTTGATTGTCTTCAAGGACGTGGAAAACAAAGTTATATCAATCATGGAAGAATTCATCTCGTCTGAGAATGAAAAACTAAGCGAACAGATAGAAGTATTTCAAGGCAAAGGAAAATTTAACGCTCAACAGATAAAAAGTCAACTGCAAAATTGTTGGGACATTGTCACATGTTTATGAGCGTTTTTGTTTGAGTTTTAAATAAAATATTAAAATATACAAAATGTATCGATTTGATTTGAAAACCCCCTTCCCTGAACAATAATGATTGGTCTTTCAATGATAACCGTTTCACATTCCCAAAACTCAACATTGATACGGGGGAGAGGGGGAAACGGAAAAATTATGTTGAAATATTTTCATATAAAAAAAAAAACAGATAATGTCCCAAGGTATTTTGCACAAGATTGTAGACCTAAGTCTATTGTTTCATGGTTAGTAAAGCGATTTCGCTGTGCAGGATATTTAATAATGATTGTTGTGTCATTATGTTCGTAGCGGCATGGGAGAGGTATTGAGACACTAAAGGGTGGTATAGTGTTTGAAGGTAAATGGTAAGATAACAGAAAGGTTGGCGAAGGTCAACGTAGGACTCGATGGGGAAGCACTGAAACTACAGAAATACAGGTATGGTTTTCGTCTTAACAGTTCTTCCTACCTCCCGTAGGAGGAGCTGGAGCGTAGGAGGATATTTTTTATCTTCAAAACTTATTTTCTTTCCGCGAAATTGAGGGTTTTTGATTATCCTTATCCACAACCGCCAAATTAATGCAAATTAAAAAAACGAACGGATAATATTGAAGCCGTTTGCCCGTGCCCGCACTATATCTCACATCAAAAGAAAAGTATTAGTCTTAAGCAATAAATGAAAACAATATGAAAATGATTAATTAGTTATATTTGTATCCATGTAAATATCAAGAAAATATTAATCAATAAAAATAGCAATTTACTTTTAATATGTCAAACATTAACTGGATTACATACAAATGGAAATTAGCGAGTAAACTAGTATAGGCTGCGTCGGTGTTAAATATATACGATAGTTAATATAATGAAATTTGTAACACCGTATAAATGTTGACCTAACTTTACTGCCGTTTCGAGCTTTAGCCCTTCGTCTTCTTTAACTCCGACAAATTGCTTAAGCTCTAAACTTCAGTAAAGCTAAGTCAACATTTTTTACGGTGTTACAAATTTCATTATATTACCTATCGGATTACATACAACTTGAATGCATTGCAGCTCCAAGTGAGATAATAAGGCCAAAAAGAACATACACTACATGTTTCGAGACTTTTTGACCAGAGCTAACCACTTTAGTCTTCACATTGACGTTGGGATTGGCTCCTGTAAAGTCCATAACCATACAATTGGAGGACTTCTCGTACTTAAACGATGCTCCCCACATCTGGTTACACAAGCCTTCACCATTCTTGTAGTGCTGTGCAAAAATAAAAAAAAATAAAAATGCATAAGTAACTAAATAAGTAAATCAATAGGTAGATTTAACAAATAACTAGACGCCATCTGGGCGATTACTCTGGCTTCAAATGAGACATGATTTCATTGTTGCTAGGAACGCCTTGGACCTAACCCTCCAATCTGAGGACCAAGACGACGGAAAAAAAAGAATCGTTTGTATTTTTAGACTCGGGCTTTTCCGTACACGGTAATGGCTATCTCCAGCCAAGCCGTGGCCTCCCTTTTAAAGATTTGTACAAGCTAGCTAGCCTAGTTTTCACTAGCGACGCAAGCACAAGCGCAAACACAAGCGCAAGAGCACGAGATCTTATTTCGTCGTGAAAACCGTTTGACGCAGTCATCATCATCATCAATGTTTCCCGCTCGGCGCGTGATCGGCCTTGGGGCGTGATTGCTTGTAGCAAGGGAACCTACGCTCCAACAACCGCGTCCTTTTTATTCAACATAGATCTTAACGCCTGTTGTCTATCTATTCCAAGTAGGTCTTCCAACTTTTTCCATGTCTTACTCTTGTCGAAAAGTACTTGTTTTTGTATTACATCATTTTTCATTCTGCTTACATGAGCTATATATTTTAGGTACTGGATGTGACAAAAGTCCTGAATTGGTTGTGTATTGGTTATCTCATGAAGTCTGATGTTTGAGATCTTAAAAGCCCAATCGAGTTCTCCTTTCACTTGGGTTGCCGGATCAATGCCCTTTTTTCGTTGCCTTTGAAGTGGCGCATTCTTTCGTGCATATCCTCCTGCTATCATCTTCCTAAGGAATCCGTTCCATATAACATCAATCTTTTGAAGCTCTGCACCAGATAGTTCCCATGCCTGAACACTATATAATAACCGGGAGCGGACTCATGCTGTCAGGATTTTCATTCGTGTACTGAGGTAGATTTCACGATCAGTAAGGATGTGTTTCAATTCATTCCATTTTTCGAACGCCGATGAGATCCTAAATAGAGAAATGCAGATGACTTGCCAGAGTTTGTAATTAAGTGACCTAAATAGCGGAATTGCCTGACGTTCTTTATTTCAATTCCATTAACAGTGAGTAGGCTCTTCTGATCTTTTATATCTTCATCTACGTTAAATGCCATAGTCTCCGTCTTTTCGTAGGACATACGTAATCCGTATCTTGAGAACGTGTTAATAATAATAATAATAATATTTAATTCTTGAAAATACGCATTTAAAAATCTCAATGCTTTTACAATATAAAAATATATATACACTAACAAATATATTATTACAAGATTGATAAAATAATTTAGAAAAAATAGTAAAAATTGATTGATATATATTAGTTCTCTTTAAAAAGATAAGTTTTAATTTTTTTCTTGAAAATGTCAATTGACGGTGCATTCTTAATGTCCATGGGGATAGTGTTCCATAACCTGGGTGCACCGACTGAAAAAGCACGGTCTCCAAAAGTAGTCGTTCTTGAGTTAGGGACCTTTAGAAGATGTTGATTATTTGATCGTAAGTTCCGTTGGTTCTTGTATGGCACAATTAGATCACACAGGTAAGATGGTGCAAACCCATTCAAAACTTTATATGTAAGTAGTAACAGTTTAAATTTGATACGCTTCTGTATAGTCAACCAGTGTAGATCATTTAAAATCGGTGTGATATGTTCCTTTATACTGGTGAGTGTAACCAACCTTGCTGCCGAGTTCTGAATGTGTTGCAGTCGCTCAATTTGATACAAAGGCAAACCAAATAGCAAGCTGTTACAGCTATCAAGTCGAGAGCTGACAAATGCATGAACGAGGCGCTCAGTAGTTGGACGATCTAGGTATTTCCTTATCTTCCCAATGTTACGAAGAGCAAAGGAAGCACTACTGCAAATATGGCTGACATGAGAATTCATGTTCATGTGATTGTCGAAGAAAGCACCTAAGTCTTTAACTTGCCCTTTGGATAGTATAGTTGAGTTTCCCACTCTTACTTCAGGTGAACTGGGAACATTACGTGAGAAGTTGGAAAAAAACATGAAGGATCTCAGTTTTTGATTCATTGAGGACAAGGAAGTTTTCTTCTGACCATGATTTTATGTCATCAGCACATGTCATATATCTCCAAGATTTTCTTCAGTGTGTTGATATTTTCTGAGTGATA